>PVLC010006992.1:42978-66014 GCA_004027655.1 Graphiurus murinus | reverse complement strand
TTTTTTTTTTTTTTTTTTTTGCGGTACTGGGGATTGAACTCAGGGGCATTCTACCTCCGAGCTATACCCCCAGCCCTATTTTTTTTTTATTCTTTATTTTGAAACCGGGTCTCACTAAGTTGCGGAGTGCCTCACTAGGTAGCTGAGGCTGGCCGCGAACCCGGATCCTCCGGTCTCAGCCTCCCGAATGCTGGGATTACAAGCGTGCGCCACCACGCCCGGCTTTCTTTATGCTTTTTTAAAATGAAAATATTAATATACTCATAAGTCAAATAAGTTCTTTAAGATAATGGAAAGCCTACCTATGAGTGATTTTTATCATAAGACATTTTTGCTAAGGGAAATTTTTAACCCTGTATCCATCTGCAGCTTTTCAGTAAGAAGATGTTCTACATGGTTGTTTAATGGTATCCATAGGTTTTCATGCATAAATCTAAAATGAAAAAGAATCCTAATTAAGTTTTCTCATTGGCCTGGTAGTGCCTGTTGTGTTGCTTGGTGTTACTAGGTATTCACTGGGAATGTCTTTAGAAATTATTATGAATTTTTTTTGTGTGTGTGGTACTGGAGATCAAACTCAGGCATTCTATTTCTAAGCTACATTCAATGCTTTTTATTTTTATTTTGAAGCAGGCTCTCACTAAGTTGCTGAGGGTTTTCCTAAGCTGCTGAGACTAGCCTCTAACTTGTGATCTTCCTGTCTTAGCCTCTCAAGTGTTAGGAATACAGGTAAAAATTATTTTTATTGATAAAAAATTAACCTATCATAAGAATCAGATTTTTGGAGCTCCAGCTATTTGGAATCATCGGCTTGAGCCTTTTGTTTTTTTGGTCATGCTGAAACTTGATAGATTTAGGTATGCAAAATGGTTTGTGTTCCAAGGTCACATTGCAAATTAGTGGCCAAGTCAGGAACTGAAGCTCACGCCCAGAGCCCTGGACATTCCAGGACCATTGCATGATGACATGTTCTTATATTTAAGGAATGGGCATGAAGTTGATTCAGATGAATGATGATCAGATTCTCATCTCTGGAGATAAAAATCTTCACTTGTCACAGTTTACGTAGACCACTTTAGTAGCAAAATCAGAGGCTTGTGAAAGGTATCGATGGCCTAGACCTGGCGGCGTTGATTCACATAAGATGCTTGCCTTTTTTTGCAGCTTGCTCAGTTACTGGCTGAATTGAACTCGGTGCCAGATTTCTTCCCGGTACGAACCCCGACCTCAGCTTCTGTAAGTGGAACTCTATAATTACTAGAGCCATAGTGATATCTAGTGATCACTCACCTAATGGCCTCTCTGAGAGAGCTCCCAGCTGTATCTGTGTGTGTTCTTGGTTTCAGAGGAAGAGAACAGTGCGGCGGGCCTTCTCAGAGGGACAGATCACACGGCGCACAAACCCAACGAGGAGCGCACGGCCCCCGGAGAAGTTTGCTCTGGAAAACTTCACAATCTCTGCCACAAAGTTTGCTGAAGAGCTTCACAGTTTCAGAAGAAGGAAGACAATTAGTGGGGTATTTTCTTAATGTAATAAACACATTTTTGATCTAAGCCAGTGCTCCTCAGACGTGAGCGTGCCTCGTCACACCAGGGCTGTTTACAGGGGCACAGTTTCTCACTCAGGAGGCCTGCAGCCACTGAGAACTTGCATTTCCACCATGTTCCCAGGTGATGCTGCTGCCCTTGGGACCACAGTTTGAGGAGACCTGTGGTCTAAACTGTAAGGTAGCATTGAGCGTCATTTATCCAAACTGAGCTAAGTAGCAGCTCAAGGGTTACTACTAACGAGCTAGATCCAGCTTGATCTCTAGTGGAGGCAATAAAGGCCTGTTAACAGCTCTAGCCAGCTTTGTGGTTTTTGCATGCAGGTAAATACAGGCATTCCTCCTTGCTTTTTTGTTTCAGGAATGGGGACTTTCGAGTGGCTCCAGTCTGGAGGGGAAAACTTTGGAGCCCTCTGCTTTCCATATTTCACTGCTTCCTATGGTTCACTTCCCCAGCTCCACAAAACTTTCAGCAAAGAAACTGAAGGCCCAAGTTTCTCATTTATTGCTGTATTACCTTATTAAGAAGGAAGTTTGGCATGGGGGAGGAGCCAGTAAATGACTACGTGAATGAAAGGGTCCCAGGGAAGTAGAAGAGGGACGTGGTCAACATTAATAGTGCCAGAAATCTGAGAGTTCAAGATTTTTACACTATTTTTAAATGGCTCATGTGTCTTACTCCAGATTCTACTGTTGATTGTTTTGCAGGGGAAATCCCAGGGGTGTAGACGGCGTCACCGTACATCTTCTTTTCGGCCAGTGGAGGATATCACAGAAGAGGATTTGGAAAATGTGGCCATAACTGTTCGAGATAAAATCTACGATAAAGTTCTGGTAAGTGATATGTTGTGAATAAATTGCATGATTGTGATTCTTAACTGGGAGTTCAAAGCATTGGTATTTGAAGTAGTGCACTGTTTCTAAACTCCTTCAGGGCTCAGAGGCAGGCTTTAAGTTGTAGGGTCAGGGATCAGCTATAGCTGGAGAAAGGAAGATGGGTTAGCAGTGACCCTCATCAGGAGAGACAGCTCCCTGAGGCATGCATATAATCTGGGGGAAAGCAGGGGTATAATTTAGAAAAGCATACTTATATGTAATTGTTACATTTTTATTACTTACATAGTTATATACTAAATGTTGAAAAAGATAGTGTATAGTCATAGAAAATAAAGTTTGACAATATCTTTGGTTGGTAGGAAGTGTAGGAAGTAAATTAAGTTTTCTTCTTTTTTTTTTTTGGTGTGTGTGTGTGGGGGGGTACTAGAGATAGAACCCAGGGGCATTCTACCTCTGAGCTACACCCCCAACCCCCATCCCTATTTTATTTTTTATTCTGAAACAGGGTCTTACTAAGTTGCAGAGGCCCTCACCAAGTTGCTGAGGCTGGCCTCAAACTTGGAATCCTTCTGTCTTAGCCTCCTGAGTACTGGGATTACAGGCATGTGCCACCACATCCGACTTTAAGTTTTCTTTTAAATGGTTATTTAATGGGGGACTTTGTGTTTTTTAAAACCAAGTAACTGGATACCATCTTAAGATAGTTTTTTTGTTTTGTTTTGTTTTGTTTGCGGTACTAGGGATTGAACTCAGGGGCATTCTACCTCCGAGCTACACCCCCAGCCCTATTTTTTATTCTTTATTTTGAAACTGGGTCTCATTAAGTTGTGGATTGCCTTACTAAGTAGCTGAGGCTGGCCGGGAACCCGGATCCTCCGATCTCAGCCTCCCGAATGCTGGGATTACAAGCGTGGGCCACCACACCCGGCCCATCTTCAGATAGTATTAAAATGTTTTTAATTGAAGTGCCAATATTTTTAAACCAGAAGATTGAGTATGTATGTGTGTGTGTGTGTGTGTGTGTGTGTGTGTGTGTGTGTGTGAGAGAGAGAGAGAGAGAGAGAGAGAGAGAGAGAGAGAGAAAGAGAGAGAGAGAGAGATATGCTGGGAATTGAACCCAGGGGCATTCTACTTCCAAGCTATACCCTTAGCCCTTTTTATTTTTTGTTTTAAAACTGTCTCACTAGGCTGCTGAGAGTCTTGCTAAGTTGTGGTACTAGAGATTGAACCCAGGGACATTCTGCCTCTGAGATACATGTCCCCAGCCCTATTTTATTCTTTATTTTGAAACAGGGTCTTACTAAGTTTTTGAGTGCCTCACCGAGTTGCTGAGGCTAGCCTTGAACCTGCGATTCTTCTGTTTCAGCCTCCCAAATACTGGGATTACAGGCATGTGGTACCACATCCCACTTATAATTTTATACTGAAGCTCTCCAGCACTAGGTTGGAGCTGAACTGGTACTGTGTGGGTCTTGTCACCTCCTGGGACTTCTGCTGCTCACCCTACCTCAAGTTTTCCCCCTGTCTTTCTTCCTGTCCACTGGATTGTCTATCCTTTCTGGATACCCTGCTCAGCCTCATCTTCCTAGTGTGCTTCTCCAACCCCAGAACTGAGGTGCTTACCAGTCTGGTGCAGGCTGCCATGGATTATCCTGGGAAAACTATCCTGTGTGATTCTGGGGGAGAGGCAGTGATTCCTGTGCATTTGGTAGTGTGTGTGCCAGCATCTGGCCTCCAGGTGTATTGCCTTTCCCCTCATGCCTGCTGCTCATGCCTTTCCCCTAGGGTAACACCTGCCATCAGTGTCGGCAGAAGACCATTGACACCAAGACAGTGTGTCGGAACCAGGGCTGCGGCGGAGTGCGAGGGCAGTTCTGCGGGCCGTGCCTCCGGAATCGCTACGGAGAGGACGTGCGCTCAGCCTTGCTGGATCCGGTAGGAGTAGCATTTGTGTTTGTTATAAATTGCAATGGTCAAGGGAAACAAGCTCAGGGTGGGGACCTGCAGGAGCTCTGGTTTCTGCAGAGCCCTCATCACTTACCCATCTCCTACATCTGAAGACTAGGGGAAGTGAAAATAGTGTTTCCTTTTGGAAAGGGAACAGGGTGCTGACAGGCTGGAGAAGTGTTCTTGTGGGGTTTCCAGGGTCTGAGCTTGTATACATGTTCACCCTGTGCATCTCCTCCAGCAAAGTGACCTACCTTAGATTTCCTTAGGCTGGGGGTTATACTGCCATACAGAGTGCCTAACACTATGCTAAGTATGTCTCGCATCTCTTAATTAATTTACCCTCAGTTATTAGTATGTTTTTTTTTTTTTTTTTGCGGTACTGGGGATTGAACTCAGGGGCATTCTACCTCTGAGCTATACCCCCAGGCCTATTTTTTATTCTTTATTTTGAAACCGAGTCTCACTAAGTTGCGGAGTGCCTCACTAGGTAGCTGAGGCTGGCCGCGAACCCGGATCCTCCGGTATCAGCCTCCCGAATGCTGGGATTACAAGCGTGCGCCACCACGCCCGGCAGTATGTTTTCTTTATGAGGTAAATAGGTCTACATGAGCTTTGGGTCTCGCCAAGAACTTAGTATCGTGGTTAGTACGTGTGACCATGGACCTTAGCTCTTCTGCTCTGGAGTCTATGCTCCGAACCGCTTTACTTTGTGACCTCTTCTGCATGGTAATAGTCTCCCCAACTTACAGACACACTCTTCAAGTTAAGTGATGTAAAAGTAAATGCAGAGAGCTGTAATTAATGCCTTGATTCTAAAACCTTGTGTTCCTAAAACCAGGGGCAACTTCATGGATGTGTTACATGGTGTGGTCAGCCTTGCTGGGCTTCTGTGCAAGGAGGTGTGCTCTGGATGATCCCTCACATGCCGAGAGGAGCATCCCGTGACACACACTGCCGCAGATACTTTGTGATTAGAGGCTGGAAGAGGCAACCAGCTCAGTCAGGCACAATCAGAATCCTCTGTCAGAGCTGGGTGTGGTGGCTCACGCTTGTAATCCCAGTACTTGGGAGGATGAGAGGAGGTTCGTGGCCAGCCTCAGCAACTTAGTGAGACCTTGTTTCAAGATTTAAAAGCTGGAAAATAAAGCTGGAAATGTAGATCAGAGATCCCTGGGTTCAATCCCCACTACCACACACACACACACACACACACACACACACACACACACACACACACCCTTTGTCAGATCTTGTAGGTGATTGGTGTTTGGAAGATTCTGCCGTCATCTCTCTTTTAGGATTGGATTTGTCCTCCCTGCCGTGGGATCTGCAATTGCAGTTATTGTCGGAGACGTGACGGCCGCTGTGCCACAGGGATCCTCATTCATCTGGCCAAGTTTTATGGCTATGATAATGTTAAGGAATATCTGGAGAGGTAAGTCTCTGGAAGTTTTGACCCCAGGGTTCAGCATGACAGAGCCTGAGTACCATCCATCCTGTGTCTGTCTGCGTTGGAGGGGCTCAGGCCTGTTATTTTCCTAATTAAGAAATTTCTCTTTTTGCTAGAATCTTCAACTTCATACTACCTCTAACTAGAAGATCACTTTGGGGTATAAAAGAATGGGCAGGCTGAGGGGGAACTGCAAAGAGGGAAGAGAGGCCGCATGCACCTGGGATAAGGGTACAGAATTGTGGGGTACGAAGGATCATTTCTATAATAAATTGGAAGCATAGTCTCAGAGTGTGGGAGTGTCAAGTCACATTTGGGGCGTCCAGGACTGCAGGGTAGATGATTATGGAACCACAGGGAGTAGGGACCTCGAATGTTGGGAAATCTGATTTTATACTCTTAGGGAGTTTTCAGCCTGCCTAGTCCAGGTTGCTGTTCTGTGTTTGCCTCCACCCATGTAAACTACTTACCAACCACTTCTTGTCTTTTTCTCAGCTTACAAAAGCAGCTGGTAGAAGACAATTGAGAGAAAGAAGAACCAGCCAGCTCGCCATAGAGTTCCCCAACAATACACTTATGCCGTTTGTGCCTAAGATTTCTTACAGTTGTTTTTATACAGAATTTTTTGTAGTTTACTATTTCTAAATACTATGTTTTAAAAGAATTTTTCTATGCTTAAAACGATTTCTCAGGAAAATAGCAAAGCAGAGGAATCTATCTATCTATCTATATATGCATGTATACACAGACCTGTATGTCACAAGTATCTACCAGTGATTCAAAAGCACAGTTTAAATGGGGCAGAATTAAAACTTGAGGTAAGTTACAGAGAAGACCTTATATAAGCAGCCTTTGACGGTGTTTACTTATCTTTTACTTCACAGTCACTCTGGGCCATATTTACAGGGCTTACTTCCTGTAGTTTGCCTTATCCTGAGTGACCATAACTCAAGTCATGTAGCTTAACCTGCTCTTGGTTGTTGGAAATTTATATTGAAGAATGTTCCCCTAAATTACAAAGTGCAATTAACCATGGAATGTGAGCGTTAACTAGAGTTTTATTTTTATTAAAACCTAGCAACGAGAGTGGACTGTCATGTTACAGACACTGGAGGTCTCAAGCGTGCCTGCCTTTTCCTTCAGGACTCAACCTGGAGCCTGCTGCTTCTATATTTTGAAAGAATTTAAGGGATAATTTTAAAATATGTTGTTGTTTACTATCTGTAAGAACTAAATCCCCCTTAGCTGCATTGTTTTTGAGGTTATGTGTATGTTCAGTAGAACCTTGGGGAAAATGTGACCTTGTACTTTTTTTGTGTTGAGGGATGGGGCTTCAGAGAGGTACTGTGGAAAGCTAAAATCAATGAACATAAACCCTGAACAGGCTTCGAGGTTTTATGTTTTTTTGTTTTTGTATACTTGATTCTTCCCACTTAAGGATAATGTTTTAAAAAATGAATGCGTATGTAAGTTACTAAAAAGTTACATAAGCTGGAATGTGTTTTATGCCTTTCAGTAAAATAAGTTAGCATATATGGGAAAAGTGTGATGACACGGTGGAAAATCCTGTGTTCTGGCTGAGGCTGGAAGACCCTAAGTCCCAGTCTGAGGGCCATCTTACGCTTCTAGCAACAGAGCCACACCTGCCAGCACCCATTTAGCTGTCTTCTCCTTGCTCTTAAGCCTGAAGGTCCAGACGTAGGTGGGGCCCCTTGTTTTGGTTTTGTACACAGGGCAAGCATAGGTGTGTTTTGTTTCTTGTCTGTCCATGGGAATGGCTTTGGCAAAGATGACTGGCATCATGGACGTCAACTCCTTGAGGTGGGCTTCAACAATGGCTCCCAACTGCATGTCCCATCTGGCACCTGTGGAAGAAATGCAACGGTTACAATTGTGGGGGCATGTTGACACTGATGTTCTGATTATGTCACGCAATAAACATTCTGGTTCTGTCACGTTTTAGTTGGTGGCATCCTGATTGAGATTTCTCTATCTTAGGCATAGATGATTATCCAACCCCATGCTTCACAGTCAGTTTTACAAAATTAGTTTCTAGAAGAATTCAGACGTGTATTAAAGCAAACTAGTTCAATCCCCCTTTTTTAAAAAAAAAAAAAGTATAAAACATCTCTAACTCAGCACATTCTCTCTACGCATTTTACTTTTTTTTTTTTTTAATGTGGGTTTGGGTTTTGAACCTAGGGGTATTCTACCTCTCAGCTGCACCCCCAGCCCTATTTTTATTTTTTAGTTTGAAACAAGGTCTCACTAAGTTGCAGAGGGTCTAAGTTGCTGAGGTTGACTGCGAATTTGCGATCCTCCTGTCTCGGCCTCCCAAGTACTGGGATTACAAGTGTGTGCCACCATGCCCGTCTCGCGTTTTACTTTCTAAGAACAAGTTCAGGTCACTCATTTACATCGCCTGCCCAGCTTTTAAACATTTGAACTGTGACACTTGTTTTAAGGTGAAAAAGCAATATCTTGGCAGGGACTAGATGTCCTAAGAAATAAATGTATGGCAAAATTTGGCAGAGCTCACACTAACTCCCTCTTAGATGTTTAGAGAAGTCTAGTAGCTGTGCCAATAACTTTGAGAAAGTAGAAGAAAGATTTTGAGTAGATTATATTGAAAAGAAAAATAATATAAATTCAGTGTTGGTCTCAAATTGTTCTGGGGCATTCACATCAGATGTATATGCTTGCTCTTAAGCTGCAGCCATCACTCCTGATGCCTCAATTTGGTTCATGCTGAACACATCTTGGCATTAAATTGCTTGAAGGAAAGAGGAAGACATGAAGAGACATACCACTATCATGAAGTTACTATGTGAGTGAGTGGGTCCTGAGAAAGACACAAAGGACACATACCCACTTGAACCCGAGAAAGGAAGCTTCCACACACGCAGCCCTTGGGGGGTGTGTCTTACCTTCCATGAGGAACCCATGGAGATACGCGCCTTCCCTTGGGGGATGGCCATAGTCTTCCTTTGTTTTTTTGGTGACGTCAACAGTCAAGCATATTTTATCCAGTGGCCACTCATTTTTTCGAGCCATGGTCTGCATGATTGCTTTGGGAGGAGAAGGAACAGGAATTGAATAGGATGAACAAGCTGAAGAAAAGTTTCCAGGAGCCACCAGCAGGCCAAGTTTTGTTGTTGTTGTTTTTCAGGGGTGAAGGGATACTAGGGATAGACTCCAGGGATATTCTACCTCTGAGCTATACCCCTAGTCATTTTTTATTTTGAAACAGGGTCTCGATAGGCTGCTGAGGCTGGTCTTGAACCTGCAGTCTTCCTGTCTCAGCCTCCCAAGTGCTGGGATAACAGATGTGGGCCACCACACCCAGCTCCAAGGTGTTCTTCAGCACCATGGGATGTTCTAGGCATGTGGTTGCAGGGCACACTCAGGCCTGGGGGACTTCTCACTCTGTCAATCAGATTTTATGGGCACAGCCATAGCCATTTGTTTCTGTACTGTCTGGATGTTTTGCTCTAGAGTGGAGTTGTGACACCGACCACAAGGCCCTTTATCTGTGCTCACCCGGCCCCATTCCACTCCCTGGCTGATCCTGGCGCCCCTTTATTTCCTTTCCATTTGTTACTGTCACTACTGATCCCTCTTTGTAATGGCTGCTGCTTGCAGGTTGGTAGGCAGGGCAGGGAGAATCCGTCACAGTTACAGGTCAAGCAAGGCAGGATGCCTGCTCGGCTCCTGTCAGCACCTGGGGCTGCCTGCCTCCACCCTTACCAGTTAGGAAGGACTGAGGGTTGAAGAAGCCAGAAAGCCACACCACAGCTGGAAGGGCAAGGTCTTGCGTCCAAGTGTCGAGTTCTCGGCAGCGCAGGAGGAGGTCATTAAACCTGGTTAATGGCAGAAAGAAATAAACTTGCTTTTTAGTAAAATAGATGTCTTCCAATTCTGGGGGAAGTAACTGAGGTGATGGTGGTATATCACTGATAGTAAAATCCTTACCTGATGAGTTTTTAGTCTGACAAAGCACTAGTTAGTGTGCTTCCTGCTGAGACTATACCTGCAGCTCTTAACAGCTAGTGCCACTAGAAGCAGGAAACATGGGGAATATGGAAAATCCCTCTGTATTTATTCAGCTTCCTCTTCCTTTTTTTTTTTTTTTTTTTTTTGGTACTGGAGATGAAACCCAGGGGCATTCTATCTCCAAACTACACTCTTAGCCCAATAGTTTTGAAATAGGGTCTTGTTGAGTTGCTAAGACTGGCCTCAAACTTGCAATCCTCCTATCTCAGCCTCCTAAGTACTGGCATTACAGGCCTGTTCCCAGCTCGACTTTTATTTAGATTCTCCTAGAGCTGTGTGGTAGCTGTGTGTATACAAAGGTCACCTCTGCATACATTGGGCAGACAAGTGCCATCATTTGGTGGAACATAGCAAAGAACACTCATGTCTGGGGTAGGGGCAAGGCTGAGGTGGTTAAAAGATCAGAATTCCCAGGGAAGGAAAGACTGTGACAATATTTTTCCCACATGTGATAACCCTAAAGGGGAAGGCTAAGGAAAACCACCATCTCTGGCATGTCTGGTTTGAAAACCTGCTGTTGATAGAATGTGAGTCTCCTCATCTAGTCTTTGTAAGTGTGCAAAGTAGGAAGTCCTTACCCATGAGGAAGCTGGTTTGTGGACACTAACCAAAGATGAGCTTTGTTAAAAGTAAAATGTGAAGCCTTGAAATACGGGGTAAAGGGCAGCTAACGAGGGGTGGAGCACGGAGAAGAGCCCCAGCAGAAAAGGCAGCAAAGTTGCCTTTGGGCACCCAGTGGCACTTGAATAAAATGACAGTAAATGACAATTTAAGAGCAAGTTCATCAGCTCTAATCAATGCTAAGAAACTACAGAATCCCACTACACCCAGGTTCTGAAAAAAGATGGCTACTGTGTCCGAGAATTCCACGCAGAAGTAAACTCTCAGTCAAGAATGTGAGGGCACCAGCCGGGCGTGGTGGCGCACGCTTGTAATCCCAGCATTCGGGAGGCTGAGACCGGAGGATCCGGGTTCGCGGCCAGCCTCAGCTACCTAGTGAGGCACTCTGCAACTTAGTGAGACCTGGTTTCGAAATAAAGAATAAAAAATAGGGCTGGGGGTGTAGCTCGGAGGTAGAATGCTCCGGAGTTCAATCCCTAGTACCAAAAAAAAAAAAAAAAAAAAAAAAAAAAAAAAAAAAAAAAAAAAAAAAAAAAAAAAAAAAAAAAAAAAAAAAAAAAAAAAAAAAAAAAAAAAAAAAAAAAAAAAAAAAAAAAAAAAAAAAAAAAAAAAAAAAAAAAAAAAAAAAAAAAAAGAATGTGAGGGCACCAAAACCAGTTCACACAAAAGGCAGAGGCCCCCCAGCCCGGGTACATGGCTTCCACTGTAATAAGAGAAAAGGGAGCCCAGAATAAGATGCTAAAAGCAATGCTGAAAAGTTGATATAATGTCAAAGCAATAATTATTACTGACTAGATAACAACAAAAATACTGTTTAAAATAAAACTAGAGGAGGCTAATGTGCAAAGAGAGGCCAAAGGGCCTAAGAAAAAGGGCTTCCTACATTGTGTTAGATCAAGTATGGCTATTACAGTATAGTCTCCACTAAAACAATTGAAATGCTATAGGGTTAAGCATAATAAAGAAAACTATTGAACTGATAGCCCAAAAAGGTGGAGGGAAAAAAGCTCTGAAAATTTTAGAAACAAGAATGCACAAAATAAGATGGAAAAAAATAACTAATCATGGAATGTAACTAACTTCATTTCTGGATGTATAAAATCTGATTTGGGTATTTATAGATCAGAAATCCAGAGATTCTGCTCACTTCTCTATTGTACCTCTTTGCTGTCACCTGTGGGAGTCACATCACCCTGCCCCTATGTTTTTGCCCCCCAGCCAACCCTTGGTTGGGTTCCTGGAAAGCAGTTCCAGCATGCTTCATTTGGGATTTCAGTGAGACCTTCCAATTTTAAGACTCCCAAGTCATATTCTGACTTATGAAAGAATGATTCAGGAAGGCAGGAGGTAAAGAACTTTAGTACCCAAAGGCCAGGAATAAAGAGAACCTCGTGCTGGGTGTGGTGGTGCACACCTGTAATCCTAGTATTTGGGAGGCTGAGACAGGAGGATTGCAGATTTGAGTCCAGTCTTGGCAACTTAGATACTATTTCAAAACAAAAAACTAACAAGGGGGGTTAGTGGTGTAGCTTAGAAGTACAATCCCCAATACCACAACAACAAGCCTCCCAACACTTTCTGAATTGTCTGCCAACGTCATGGAGTAATTTGGGTAACACCAGCTTTCAGTGGTCTTATCTCTGCAGTGATACCCCCACGTGAAGGCAGTCTAGTTTTCAGCATACCATATTTGAAGTTTCAAAAGATGTCTGTGAGGTGGCATTCATAGTCACTGACTTGGAACACAAAGGTGACCAGAGGGCAAACTCGAGTTGCCTTCCATGGCCTTTTAAATTACAACTCCAGAGGGATTTCTCTCTTTTCTTTTTTTTCTTTTTTTTTTTTTTTTTGGTGGTACTGGAGATGGAACCCAGAGCATTCTACCTCTGAGCCACATCTCCAGCCCTATTTTATTCTTTTATTTTGAAACAAGGTCTCACTGAGTTACAGATGACCTCACTAAGTTGCTGAGGCTGGCTGCAAACCTTCCATCCTCCTGTCTCAGCCCTCTAGAGGGATTTCTATTGTCAGTTCCTCACACGAACATTTTGTATTCAGGTATTTTGCCCAAGAGCAAATACCTAATAACTGAGACAGACTTAGAATCTTGCTCTGACCCTGAGTTTAAACTGACTTTTGCCTTTGAAGCAACAAACCAAGGAAACTCAGACGAAATTGGTGTTCTAGTATACCCAGTTATAGTCAAGTGCAGTCACAAAGCCCAATCTTCAGGGTTATTACAAGGCGCTAGTACAGAGCACTCAGCCAGCACTGATGCTGGTAAGGACCAGTAGCAGTGAGGTGGGTAGCTTACCACTGGGCCAGGCCATAAGTGGATGGGTAAGCCAGTTTGCTCCAAGTGGCTGGAACTGTGTCATAACTCAATGCGCACTGCTGGGCTTCCACATCAGGAGACAGCGTCAGCTCCCCCTTATGTGGAGAAAAAAAAAGGCCACAGAGTGAGTATCTTCCAATGTGGTAAAGCCTGTCCTAGCCACTTTAAACTTACCTTCAGACTAAGGTCTAATTGTTGAAGCGATACCCGGATTTCATGAAGGAGAATATTCATCCTCTCACATTCTTGGAAGCAGACGAGGACATAGGGACTTCTATTTGAGTTTTTTTGCATTATTTCTGCCATATTGAACTCTTCTGGAAGTTTCTCCAAGATGTCATCCAAGACATTCTTAACCTTAAATCATTAACATACACAAAAGTTTATCTTTTCTATTTCAGTTTAGTTTATGGTGACTACGTGTATCTTCGAAGTCCCAGAATGTAACCTATAACTCCCAAAGATACCTGCAAAGGTATTTTCGAGATGCCACTTTCTCCTAGGAGGTGGGCAGAGTGGCACTGCCAGCTACCTGAGTGCTTCTGCATCAGGGCCAACCACCTCCCCTCTCTTAGATCCCAAAATGCAGTGAAGGAGCAGGAGGTGACTGTTTATGTGCAGTTTATTTACTGTTAGCAGAAGTTTAAGAATCATCAACTACATTCCATTTGTATATGAAGATTTCGTTACAGGAAGTAGAACTCCATCATGTGGGCACTATATAATCTACTAATTTAAAAAATCTTTGAAAAGTTGTATAAATCAAAAACACTAAGCACAAGCTAATTCTAGTAATGGTAATCCTCCCTGCCCAGAAGCAGTTTAGATCAACATTTTTAACAAGGAAGCCTCTATTTTCTGTAATTATTGCCCTGAAGAAATGGAAGATTTATACACTGAAGATGTAAAAACACAGGTAGTACTTATGTGCATATTTATTCTATCTATACAGCCACTGAGCTGGGAAAACCAGTAAATACCTAAAAAGACAAATGACTGAAAAACACTGCCTGTCTTTAGCCTCAGGCTGCTTTCTTTTTCTCCTTGATTTCTTACATTACTGCTTAGTGGTTCTGACATCCTGCCTGCAAGTTGCCCTCGCATTCTGGCAGGTAATTTGTCAGATCCTAAAATTATAAGTGCCTTTACAGCAGTGATCATTTGAAACATTGTAGCAGTGGAGTGGCTTTTGGAATCAGCCAGAACTGGTTTTCCTTCATTGGCCCTTTCCAGGAGTCTGGCTCTGGCTGATCTCTGAAGTAGGGGTCCTGACACACATAGCACTTGTGAGTTAAATGGCATATTTGTAGGTTGCTTTTTATAAAAAGTAATTTGTTACTTTTATATCGTACTATCATATATGCCTAGCATATACTAAGCACCTAATAGCCTTTGCTCAAACTGGGGTGTTGAGGAGTCTTAACTTCCTGTGCTCTGCATTTTCCAGTTTAATGAACAACTTCCTTGTGGGAAAGAGAGAAATGCAAAAACCAAATGGAGAGGTCCAGCATCCACCTCTCTTTTTCTATTAATACTATAGGTCTTTCCCAAATGGATGAGTTTCCCTTGTTCATCTTAAAAATGTAACCTTATAGAAAAGATGCTGGTATATAGGACAAAACACACTGACAGATTAAGTGCCTCAGCTGAATGACCTTATTTCAAGAGGCAACTGAAAAAGCCCAAGAAATAATATGGATGGAAATTCCTGGGAGCTCTATATAAATAGATCTGATGTTTAGCAAGTTCCACTTGAACAACCTGAATCATGACCAGTCAATGCCCGATAAATGATTTTGAGAAAGAAGTGTTAATTTATACAAGGAAAAAATCAGTTCCTCAGATTTTAAATTTGAGAAAGAAGATTCTAATCTAAAGGTTTAAAAAAATCATTTCTCACCCCCATCATTCCAGGGTAATAAAAGTCTTTAAAAAATGATGATGCCAATCTCCCAAGCCAATGTAAAAAAACTACAATAAAATAGTAGAGTCAGAAATCCACTAGGAGAGTGAATGGCAAGCCACAGACTTGGAGAAGTTAACTGCAATTCATAGAGCTGACTAAGAACACATCCGTAATGAAGAGTTCTTGCAGGTTCATGAGAAAAAGACTGACAATTAAAAATAGGGTAAGCAGTAAGTACCTCACATGAGAGTATAGCCAATGGCTGTAAACACACAAAGAGATGCTCAACATTATTCCTCAACTGAGGAGGGTGAAGTGGAAACATTATCCCTAAGGAAATCTCAAGGTAGAGCAATGGAATCTGCATACGCTGGAGGAAGCGTATCTGGTATAATCACAGGAGTACTGGCAGGGCTATTCAAGCTAAACATTATACTCTGTGATCCGGTATTCCCACTACTAGATATAGAAAAATGAGTATAGGGATCAGATACCTATGGAAGTTACATTTGTTGGCAGAAGGACGTGAGCATGTTATGGTTGTGGAATTAATAAAAGTGAAAAACTATAGAGACACGTATTCACAGTAGAATGAATAAAGAATTGTATATGCATATAATTGGATTCTAACTAAAAATGAGCCACTGGTAGTTGATCAGCATGGATGGATCTCGTGAATGTAGTGTGGAGCTAAAGGAGCTTGAACTACAAGGAGTCATACAGTATGCGTTCATTTATTTGAAGTTCAAAAATAAAGCTAGGTGTGATAATAGGTGAGATTACTGATTACCTGTGGGGGGCAGTGAGGTGCACTAAATTGGAAAGGGCTTAAGTATCTTTCTGGACTGTGGAACATGTCCTGTATTTTGGTCTAGGTAATAGTTACATGAATACACAGATAGAGATACATGTAAAATTCACTGAGTTGTACTCTTAAGATCAGTATACGACAGTGTAAGTTACACTTCAATTTAAAAATAATAATAAAAAGGAAAGACCCTCTACCTTTTCTTCTGTAGACTGCCCCAGTTCTTCACTGATAAGTGCATTCCTGGGCTGCATCTCCAGCAAAGTTCTGAAGAGAGTGTTGGATGTCACCGTCTGGAATTCGATTTCAGCATTCGGATGGAGGCCATACAGTGCTGGGCTTTCTGGAGGCAGCATCTCCTCTATGTACTGGTGGTACCCTGTGTAATCTAGGTAGGGTGGGGCTGCAAATCCTGGTGCCAGCTCGTCTTCAATCTGACCACAAAGGAAACATCAGTTATTCCAAGCTAGGTGGGCCTCAATCTTCACTTCCTGAACACTCCGAGCATGCTTTGGAAGGATCACCGTGCCATGGTAGACGTGTGGCAGGCTCTAAGATGATTCATAACCAATCATTCTGCTCAGCTTATGGCACCAGGCTGACCTCGTGGGGATTCTGAGGGACACGAGTCCTGTTACTGAGAAGAATTAGTTTGCAGTGTGCATGGGCAATAGGACAGACATGGGCACTAAGGGACGAGTGAGCACTGCACTGTCACTGCCCATCAGTCACTGCCACACCCTACGTTCCCACCTCCCAGACATGCCCATTTCCCAGAGAGCACACAGTAGGTCATGTCAGTGCTCCTCCCTAGGATACTGGGCTCTTGGCAAAGTCTTGTTCATCTCAGGATCCATAAACTCCAGGTGAGTTGCGGGCATTTACTCATGCTTCATACACAGTTGCCTGGTGAACGCGGTGCTGTGACAATAAGGGCTTCATTGTGCCTTCTACTCTACTAAGGCTGGGGGAAAGAGGGCAGACATTCCAGATACAGGGATTTGTATTTGGCAGGGGGAGGGGAGGTGGTACTGTGGATTGAACCCAGGGGTATTCTACCTCTGACCTATAGAGTCCTTGTAGCTAGTCCTTTTTAGCTTTTATTTGAAGCATGGTCTTGCTAGATTGCAATTCTGGCTTCAAACCTGTGATCCTCCTGTCTCAGCCTCCCAGATATTAGAGTTACAGCTGTGTGCCACCAATCCCAACTTTACAGGGATGTTTTGAACAAAGGGGGCAGTAGTATCAAACCTTTGAAATATTCGAATGTAGAACTTCAAAAATATAATCAAAGAATTTATGGCCTTGAGTCTTGGTCCAGCCATAATCATAGAGTCAATCAAGGGCATATAATTTTCTAGTTAACAGTATAACCTCAAATTCCTCTACTGATAGTTCTCAGTTCAGAGGGGTCATTAACACCTCTGTTAATTTTCCCAGTCTCTTGCGCCCTACATTCTGTTTCTGTATCATTCAAGTGTACAGGGGAATGTTACTCTTTTTTACTACTTTCTAATATAGCTATTTCCTTCCTAGATTTTCTAAGTCAGTTTCTGAAAACGAGGTTTGTCCATTACTGTGTATGCTGTGCCATGTCCCCGCAGTAGGAGCTAGGGACAGAATAAGTGTTCATTAACTCATTTGGTAATGTGTTCTGATCACCTAAGACACCACAGTAAACCTTGAAGCACAAGAGCTTCAAGTGCTCTAGTTCTTAAGGCACTCGGAGTCTCAAGGGGACTGAATCAGTGCGGTTTTCCATGTGGTCCTTTGAGCAATGGTGGCTAGTTTTCCCCCTCTCACATCTGCAAATGGGTTGCTGAGAGCACCTCCAACCTCAGCAAAGGTGCTCAAGTGCTGTCAGTGAGCTCCGAGGGCATGTGTGTGTGTGGTACTGCAGGTTGCACCCACGGCGTTCTACCTCCAAGCTATACCCCCAGCCCTTTTTATTTTTTTTGTTCTGAAACCGGGTCTTGCTAGGTTGCTGTGAGTCTTACTAAATTGCTGAGGCTGTTCTTGAACCTGTGATCCTCCTGTCTCAGCCTCCCAAATACTGGGATTACAGGCATGTGCCACCACTCCCAGCTTCCATGAGCATCTTAAATGATCAAGTCAGCATTTTTATTTATTTTTGTGCCAGGAGGATTTTCAGGTCATCTAATCCTTCATATTGCCAAAATCAGAAATCTTGTCCCAATGAATATAGGAAGGAACAAGTGAGATTACCCCACCACCAATATCCCTGGGCTTTGTTTTATTCATTTATTCATATTTATCATTTTATGTTTATGTATAAAAATAATCAAAATGTAAATGTCATTTGACTCAGTGACCAAAACAAAACTGTATAGGAGAGTTAAACTCACTATTATTTATGTATGGTAGATAAATTAGCCAAAATAAAAATATGAACAACAACAAAAAATGAACAAAACCCCAAATTAGAATAAACACATTCAGACTCTTTTCTACAGAGACCTGGTCTTCCCTGTTAGTGCTCAATAGGTAGCTGAAAGAAATTTAATGGCTGCAGGTAGTTTGCCCTTCAAAACAGAATTTCAAGCAAAGAAATGAACCAAAGCCTGAATTACTTGGAGATGCTAAAATGCCACGGGGCTGCAGGTCTGTCAAGACACACAACTCAGTGACACTGCTCCAACCACAGAGGGCTGGTAATTTCTGGAAAGACGGCTAGGCAGTTAGTCTTCAAGCCATGAAGAGGGTCTGAATTCTATGCGTGGGGTGATGAACGAAGCAAAACACCAAACTTAAACGGCAAGGGCTTATAGCCAGGCAGACCTGGTTCGGTCCCCATCCTCGATGGTTTGGTTACTTTAAGAAGTCATATTGTATCTTTGTTTCAATCTTTTCATCAGTACAACAGGGCTCATAACAACAACCTACTAGTGCAACTATGAGAATTTAGTAAGGTCTAGGGAGAGAGGCTTTCAGAAATGTTAGTGTTGGTCTTCCTTAGGAGCAAACATGGTCTATTTTAAAAGAATGCCACGTCCCCAGGGTGGCTGTTGGGATTTTCAGAGTTCTTCATGTTGTCTTTAGAGCTTAAAAGTACACTCATGATTTTTTAGGTGATACTTTTATTTTACAAATTAATAAATGGAAGAACTGAGGGGTCTGGCACAAAGCTAGACAGGGAGTCAGTAGCAGAACCAGGATAAGAACTGGTCTCCTGGATTGTCCATGTTATTTTCAGTGCCTAAAGTAATTGATTATATTACTTATTTAGTACTGCCAAACACATGTGTTATATGAGAAAATGTCTTTGTCCTTAACTTTGCCCATGGCTCTTTGAGGCCACTGCAGAACTCTGTGAATGCAAACTCATTTACCCTTCCTCTTGACAACAAGGTATCACTGAGAGCATTCAGATTCTTTGGATAAGAGAACTTTAAACCCAACCCCTTAGTCAGCTGCTCTCTGACCAAGTTCCAACACAACCAAAGATACTTCTTTGCAAATATATTAACCAATGTGAGAAGTGGCAAAAGACACCTTGCAGATGTTGAAGTATTAGATCACTGTTGCTAATAACATAAACTGCATGAGCAGGAAACATTTGCATGAGAACAAAGTAACTGGGATGAGCAGCCTCTGACTTGAAGTCACTAAGTGTATTAATTTCCCTTGGTCAGATGAGAAGGTAGCACTGTCCGGTGAGGATGTGAGCTTGCAAATGAAACATTTTGATCCTGAAAAATCTCACCCGATCAATGTGGAAGGTCGGGTACCTACATTTCCAAAGGGCTTACACATACCAGCAATGCCCTAGGTTCCATCACCTATATTTATTTTACAATTATTTGAATGGAGTTCAGACTTGTGAAGGTTAATGGACTGTCTTGCTTGGCGACAGTAATTCTCCCCTTAGCTGTGGGCCAGAGCCCAGGGAGGGAACATTCGCATGAGCTTCCAACTCTGCCCCTTGAACTCCACCATCGCTGGGAGAAATCAGCCTCTGCAAAGGTCACTGCAGGCACTGTTTATCTTTCCAATCTCCATGGCAACTTGCTCCTAGGCCTCTTCTGAGGAACAACTTCCAATTGTGTTAAACTGGAAGTATCTTTCTGACATGTGAAATCCTGCTCATTAGAACTGAGGAAGACCAGGAGACTTACAATTAAAAAAAGAAGCCTAAATAACGGTCACATTAATAGGAAAGTCTATTTTTCTTCTGCATTGTTCTCAAATCCATGTTCACTAATCCATGATTTTACTTCTCAAAGTGAACTAGAGAAAATAGATTAAGTCTATGAAATACTTCTCTGAGATGATATTTTCAGAGGAAATATAAACAGGAGCTTGCTTGACTACTAAAGTAAAGCCCTTGGGCAAGGCTCTGAACACAAAATACATCTCAGTAAAACAGGTTTAAAAAAGTTATCAGTTGAATCATTCTCAGGCAGACTGCATCCCCACATCATGAAAACTCAAGGCTCTGAGGTCTACTCTTCAGAAATCAAGACAGGCTCAATGAGCTGAAATGAAAAACCAGCATTCTAGCTGGGCGTGGTGGTACACACCTATAATCCAAGTACTTGGGAGGCTGAGACCAGAGGATCCAGGTTTGTGGCCAACCTCAGCTACTTAGTGAGGCCTTCACAATCTGGTGAGACCTTGTTTCAAAATAAAGAATAAAAATAGGCCTGAGAGTGTAGCTCGGAGGTAGAATGTCCCTGGGTTCAGCTCCTAGTACTGCAAAAAAAAAAAAAAAAAAAAAAGAAAAACCAGCATTCTGCCTGCTCGTCCAGTGTCTTGCCCTTCGGGGAATAGCAATGAATGATACAGCGGAGGTTGCTGCCATGGTTTAGAAGTGTCCCTCTAAGGTCATTAGTCTATGGGACTATTGGGACGTGATGGAACCTTCAAGAGGCAGAGCCTGGTGGGAGGTCCTCAGGTTGTTGGGGGTGATGTCACACAGGGAGTGCTAGGGCCCTGGCCCCTTCCTGTTTCCTTGCCACCATCTGGTAAACACATTTCCTGTACCATATGCTCCTACCATGATGTACTGTGCTGCTCCAGGCCAAGCCACCACGGACCAAAACCTCTGAAAACACAGGCCAATATAAATATTCCCTCCTTTTATGCTGCTTTTCTCAGGCATCTGTTACAGTGACAGAAACCTGACTAACTGGTCCCTTAGGCTTGTTATGGCTATGAACCTGAACAGCTAGAGAGGGGGAGAGGGGGAGGAAGGCATGGCTACCACTCTCCGTTTCTTTAGTAGGAGAAACAAGAACCCAGCACTATTTCCAGAAAACATAGCATCATCAAGAATTATTTCTATGTAGACATAGGGTTAATACGATTGAGAATGGCTGGTCTCCCCTTCCCCACAGAAGAAGGGAACAACCAAGTTCTCAAATCACTACTTCTCCCCTTCTACCTTCCCTTCCTCCCCTTTCCTCTCTCTTTCTCTTTTCTTTCTTTCTTTTTTCATTACATAACTATCTTACTTTATTATCATATAAAATGTTAACATGAATTCTCATGACAGATGAATGTTAATTTCCCATTGTGTCATGAATTAGGGTTTGAAATGAGATCTGAATAAGATTCTTACATTGTGCTTGATATTATCTCAGTGTAGTATTCAATTATTTTATTTTATTTTAATTGAAAATGTATATATTTATAGAATACAATGTGAGATCTTGGTACATGTTTATGTGGAATGATTAAATTGACCCAACAAATCCATCACCTCCTACACTTTTTTTAATCACATTTTTTATTGAGCATATACTTAATAAGGTCTTACTGATCAAAATTCAAAATATTCCCTGACTTCCTTGGCAGGCAAGAGAAAAAAACTATTGAAAAAAAAAAAAAAAACGTACATTCTGACTAAAACTTTTGCCCATACTCACTGGGGCCTAGCCCTGTACGATGGAGTGACAGGGTCAGCCCTACATAGCTATCAGGATATTGCAAAGATCCAATGAATCAGTGTATAAGAGAACACCTCACCTTGGCACATCACATATGCACAGATATCACCTAGGGGAGTGTTGTGGGAAATGCAGATTCTGAATTTATACATCTCAGGAGGGACTTGAGATTCTGCTCTTCAAACAAATTATCAAATTCCAATGAAGGTGGATCAGAATACACTCACAAAGGCCCCAGATCCTCAATAATATTTAAGAATTATCTAAATAGTGAAATTAGTTTTAAAAAGCCTCACCAGGATTTTCTCCTCAGTGGAATTAACTTAAAAATGTCTTACCAGAGATGGATTCATGAATTCTTCTAAATACACCTGGCACAGTTTGCGGTCCCAGTCATCAGTGATGTGGCCTCCATACATGATCTCACCAAAGAGATAGCGGAGGTCTTCCCATGGGACCTGGGGAAGCACGCATGCGTTCATTTCTGGGCTCAGAGAATCAGTCCCTCTAACACAGTGCTCCAAAGCCCCATCAACAGGAACCTTCAAAAGAGGTGCAGGCAGTACCTAAGTCTGTGTAGAATTTCTTGGAAGAATGATTTTTGGTGTGTTCCAACACATTTGGAGAAAATCCACCTGTGCTTCACTTTTTATGCATATTTTAAGGGAAACAGACTCATCCTTTGGACATGTTATATAGGGAAAGTTTCTATGTTCAAAATCTCATCCCAAAATCCTGATGAAAGGTTGGTTCACGGGACCTTTGAAGTGTTAACTATTTTTATGGCCTGATTGATGTCAGTTTTTATGATCTGATTCAGAAAAAGAAACAACCAGACTATTTGAATGTGGGGTGTATTTCGAAATCTATCACTTTCCAAAAGTCCAGGAGAACATATGCCCTTGCCACAGATTGACTTGAGGGCTTAGTTTGTGGCCCAGGTAGCCAAATGACTTGCAGCATGTTTTATTCAAGAAATCACTGTATCTCTTCTTTATTTGGCATAGTGGGATTTGAAGCCTCTCTCTGCTACCCTTTAGCTTCTTCTGGGTTTGCAAAACATGCCAGTTTGTGATGAAGCCTTTCTAGACAGGAACCTTTATACCCGCGGGGGCATTCTATTGCCTCTCAATGGTTCAAGTAAAAACGTAATTACAGCCTTCGCTTGTTGCACGATGTGACAGAACAGAACAAGTAAAATTGCTTCGCCTGTTCCAATGTACTTGCCATGAGTTTATTTGAATTTGAATAAATGAACTTCAACTAAGTCTTTCTTTTAAACTGGTTTGGTGTGAATGAGAAATAAAAGAGAAGTGGCCAGACTGCCACACATTCTGCCACTGCATGGACTACCTTCCTTACAGTGAAATGGATGAGAAATGGACATGTCTTAATTTTATTTCCCCTCTGATAACATTTTCTTTTTTTTTTTTTTTTTTTTTTTTCGGTACTGGGGATGGAACTCAGGGGATTCTACCTCCGAGCTATACCCCCAGCCCTATTTTTTATTCTTTATTTTGAAACCGAGTCTCACTAAGTTGCGGAGTGCCTCACTAGGTAGCTGAGGCTGGTCGCGAACCCGGATCCTCCGGTCTCAGCCTCCCGAATGCTGGGATTACA
>PVLC010006992.1:0-42878 GCA_004027655.1 Graphiurus murinus | reverse complement strand
CCTCTGATAACATTTTCTTAATGCCTGCTATACATTCCAGTAACAGATTTGTAGCTCTCTGAATATTTTAATTACCCAGAGGTCTGTTTTTTATATATAATTGCTTTTCTCCTAATCTTGATGTTTGTCTTTTATATATACCTTCTTGAAAAAGACATTTTGTACAAACAAACTGTGTGTACATACTAACTTAATTCTTAAATTGTGAAAACTTGCTTCATGATATGTGGCAAATGACTTTGGTGAAGATGTCTGAGGGTAATGTGTGTGAAAAACCCAAGGAGCTGTGTTGACTGTGGAGAAGCAGGACACAGTACAATTTAACCGGTCAACTGGTACTGCCAAGACCCAAGATGTGCACTGTCATGCAAGCTCTTGAGCACATCTCAGGATGTGCTTTTTGTCCTCTTCATTTGTATCTCAACTGTGTACAGGACTCAGCTGCAACAGGATAATCTTCTTGGGCATAGCTTCAGGGGACAATGATATAGGACTTGAATGTAAGTATTAAATGGTCCACTTTTTTTTTCTGCTCAGAACTACTATAATAATCAATTTCATTTAAAATAAAAACTGAGCAGTTAAAATGAAACTTAGATCCACACAAATATTTATTTGATGGGCCGCCATGCCCAGCTAAAGTCCCTTATAATTTAAATTAAAAAAAAAAAAGAGAGAATAGTGACCACCACGACCCATATTAAAACAATGTGTTCAAAGTTGTTTGTTCCTAGAGAAGATGCACCCATGCTGTATACCAAATGTACATGTTCTGATAGCAGTCGGATCACCATTAAAGCTCAAGAAAACACAGCAAAACCAGTAACAGCGGTTACCTAAAGAAAATCAAATATAACCATATGTCCTTAGACACATGGGTGTTTTTTTGTTATTGTTGTTGTTTATTTGTTTGTTTTGTGACACTAGAAATTGAATCCAGGGGTATTCTACCTCCAAGCTATAACTCCAGCCATTTTTGTTTTGTTTTGGTTTGGTTTTGATTTTGGTTTTGAAACTGGGTCTTGCTATGTTGCTGAGAGTCTTGCTAAGTTGCTGAGGCTGTCTTTGAATCTGTAATCCTCCCGTGTCATCCTCCCAACTACTGAGATTACAAGTGTGCGCCACCCAGCTTGGGTGGGTGATTTTTAAAGGCCCTTTATACAATGTGTGGCTGATAGCAACCAACACTGGTTGGTTTTGACAAATATATCCCAATTTTAAACAGACTTAATGGGAAAAGTACCCCTTTTGAAAATTAAGTCAGAAATTCCTAAGGAATAAATTGTTCTTGTTTTTTAAATCCAATCATCAGGTTTATATGAGTTTACACAACTGTTCTTGATGAGCCATTCCCCTTCCCATCTGTAAAACACATTTGAGCCATGAAATAAAATCATTCATCTACCTATCAAGGGGAACGTTACTGAGAAAGTCACAACAAGGTGGCATCCTTAATGCATAATAATGACATATGCAGGAAATGCACCATTATTTATACATGTGACGCACTGTAAATTGCTTCCATCATCAGAACTAATTGTAGTGATTATTAATGTAGTGTTATGAACTGTCAGAATTGCTGTATGTAATTACATTTGTGCAAATGCTTCATTACCTGCCTAATGAATCTGGCATATATGCACATGTAAACCACTGTTTTTGTTAACATAATGAAGGACATTTTTTTTTGCACTAAGCTGCTGATGTAGAACTGGTTTGACCTATCTTATGAAGTTCGACCACCCACTGCTAGAAAACCTTTGATCTGGTTTCTTTTCACTCTTGGCAGAAGATGCATATATAGTGTCAACTATTTCAATAATAGCTCCAAAAGAGAAATTATGGTCCGTTTTGACAGTGCCCAAAGACTGACAGATTGAGTACAGTCCTTGAGAGAGGTCATATGGCCAATGGTACTTACATTAGGGTTTGCCTCTAAGTAGTTGTAGAGGACATTGGCACAGATGGTAAGGTCTCCGGAACTGAAAGGATAGCTCCGGCTCCAACCTTGGGGACCAAACCTCAGTCTCCCAGCAACACAGGCGTGGAAGTAGCACAGAGAAAAGAGGATGCTTTTAAACTCCTGCTCTTTGGAGCACATCTCAAGTGTATCCTGGAGAAAAGCAAAGCAAACAAAGCAAACAAAACCTTATACGAGGGTCTGAGTTTTCAATAATCTTGTGAAGATTTTGAGGGAGATATACCACGGAGGCAACCATAGTTTTGACCATGGCTACCTAACCAAGAAAGCATAAGAGGAAACTACTTGGCATTTGCCACTCTGTTGATGGAAGAGGAATCTTTTTATTGTGTTTGTTATTCTTCTGAGTGTGTCTAAGTTCTCCAGAAAATGAGGCAATTTGTTTTAACCATGTGAACACAGCTTGATGCCATTTTCGTCTGTAAAGTTTGCCTTGTAAAATATGAACAACAAAAGGTCATCGTTGGTATCATCTCTTGCAGATGGCTAGTTAACCACAGCCATTCATTCTTCTTATTCAATCATTCCCTGGTTCCATAGTAATAGAGACCATCTGGGCACGTTTCCACCTACTGAAAAACTTCCCCAGTTTCCCTTGAAGCCAGAGGTGCCATAGAACCAAGTGTTTCCAACAGAATTTGAACAGAAATAATTGGTATAACTTCCATGGCATTTGCTTCAAAGAAAATGGCTCTCCCTGGTTGTCACTCCTCCTTTTTCTGTGGGCTAGAAACGATGATGAGGGGACAACCTGGAAGCCTTGAGTCAGGCACGGTAAAGGTGCCCATGGGCTTGGGTATGTGGATGAGCACATGGGATGTATCTGCTAATATGTCCTAGAGAACAAAGTGCTACCTCTTTGGAATTCCTATAGCCAATACAATCACCATGACACATGGTCACCTTCCAATGAAGTGAGGGTAAAATTCGGTTAGGATGTCTGAATGACATAAGTAAGATTGGAAAACATGTGCTATGTGGTCTAGCCTCTGTGGGATTTGTTTTTGAAAATGCAAATGGAAAGTCAAGTCCCAGCATGCTACATTGATATTGCTAGGACCCCAATAGCTGTAAGAAGAGAAGGAGAAAAGCATTTGTCCAATCTAGAGTGTGAAGATGGTACTTCACCCATTTTCAAGGTTGGCAGTGCTTTGTGAGAAACAAGAAAAAAGTGGAGGGCTGCACCTTCAGCTGGTTGGGAAGAAGGTGAAGATGAAAATCTGCATGTTACAGTTTAGTCCTTTAAGATGGTCCAACTGAGCCAGGTGTGGTGGCGCACGCTTGTAATCCCAGCATTCGGGAGGCTGAGACCGGAGGATCCAGGTTCACGGCCAACTTCAGCTACCTAGTGAGGCACTCCGCAACTTAGTGAGACTCTGTTTCAAAATAAAGAATAAAAAATAGGGCTGGGGGTATAGCTCGGAGGTAGACTGTCCCTGAGTTCCATCCCCTGCACTAAAAAAAAAAAAAAAAAAAAAAAGATGGTCCAACTGCAGGGAGTTCACTTGGGCATTATGCAAAGTATATCTGGCACCTTTGGGAGGAGCGGTCCAGACCTGGTCTCTCAGAGCTTCTGGTACTAAATAAACCAAAGGTAGGCTTGTTCTCTTCGGTCAGGACAGAAGAGTGCTCATTTTCTTTCTATGGTGCTTTTAGCAGAATCAGGAGTACCACCAAATAAAATAGTTCTAGAGTTAGGCTGCATGTAGTGCAGACCCAATAAAATCACTATGTTATTCTAAATCACTGGGCCAGTTTTAAGTAATTTATGGGGATTTGGAAATAAACTATCATTAAAAATAACTTTTCTGAAACTAAACATCAAATAAAAAGCAACCTTGTGAAACAAGAAAAACCATAATTGGAATTAAATTTAAAGGGAGAACATATATGGTACTTTTCATTACTTTTAAATGTATGAAATTTCTAGGAGATACAATATAAATATCAAAATTTCATATCAAGCCTGGCATGGTGGTACATGCTTAGAATCCCAGTACTTGGGAGGCTGAGACAAGAAGATTGCAGGTTCAAGGACAGCCTGAGCAAATAGTGAAACTCTCATCAACCTCGTAAGATCCTGTTTCAAAATAAAAATAAAATAGGGCTGGGGGTAGCTCAGAGGTAGAATGTCTCTGGGCTCAATCCCCAGTGCCACAAAAAAAAAAAAAATATCACATCAGAATGATGATCTAACAAGACATTTAACAGTTAGTTGAATTACAGAGAGGTCACATAAAACTCAAGGTTCTATAATAATGAAGTACATTGATTCAGTCTATATTTAATATAAATTGATTTTATCCTTAGTGCCAAAACAACAACAAAAAAACCCCACCATGAGCCAGGCATGGTAGCACATACCTGTAATCTCAGTATTTGGGAGGCTGAGACAGGAGAATTGCAAGTTCAAGGACAGCCTCAGCATGTAGTGTGACTCTCAGCAACTTAGCAAGACCCTCAAATCAAAATATAAAAAAGGACTCAGAGGTAGAATGTTCCTGAATTTAATCCCTAGTACCTCAAACAAACAAACATAGACACAAACAAAAACAAACAAAAAACCACCATGAGTCAGTGCCCATCCCATTATGTTCTGATAGCATAAATGCTGAAGGAACCAAATATGAATCAGGGTTTTCTAAGAAAAAGTATGAGTCTACCTACCATGCCATGTTTCAGGCCAGTTGTATTTTTACACACCAAATGATGAGTAATATTGGAAAATATACAAATAGCATCATGAACAGAAAATAGGCATTCACACATACTTAACAGTGCCAAGTGGCATTCAGTCTCCAACTTCACATGCATAATTACCAATTCTTTGTTTCTACCTAAAAATTTCACAGAAATGAAATCTATATTCTTATCTTAAAAATATGGTTTTCTGACATAAAAAGAACCCAAACTACTCCTTTATGATATCTTCAAGAGGCAGTTGCTAATGTGCTGAAAGAGATATAGGTTGTTCAGCATCCTATAAAAAATGGTTCTTTGCCTCTTGGTCACTTGCTGATCAGATTTATATAAATATCCTGGGATGCTCAAGGGAGTAAAGAAGTAGTATTAAACAAACTTTGTTCATTTTGAATATATAAGACAAGAGATTGGAAGTAAATCTAATTTAAGAGGAAAGATTAAAAATACAGATTTAAGCCAGGCATGATGGCACATGCCTGTAATCCCAGCACTTGGGAGGCTGAGTCAGGAAGATCACAGGTTTGTAGCTAGCCTCAGCAACTTAGTGAGATCTTGTTTCAAAATAAAAAATAAAATAGGGTTGGGGTGTAGCTCAGAGGTAGAGTGCCCCTGGGTTCAATCCTCAGTACCCCACACAAAAACAGTGACAACAAAAACAAAAAACAGATTAAAAGTGAAAGCATGCAAAAAGCACCCTAACAGAACATTTGTGTGCTTAATCTTCTTGGGTGCTTTTCACAGGTCAGAGGGGCGCCTGGGCGACAAGAGCTACTGGGACTCATTTACCCAACCAAGACTTCCTACAAATGTCACAAACTTTAACAAGATCCAGACATGGCAGCAACACAGACTGCCCAAGGAGATTTGAGAAAGGACTGCATCTATGATAGACCACTAATTACTTGCCATAAATGGTTTATTGCTGATTTTTAGCAAGGCATATGGCTGCCCAGGATTCTTACAGCTACATAATGCAATGTGATTGAGTTAGACCCAGTGAGATGAAAGAAGTTCATATTGTGTACAGTGGTTACCGTATTTATTTGTGGCTTTACTTTATGCACTTTCAGTTACCTGTGGTTAGTCAGCCATAGCCAAAAATATTAAGTAGACAACTCTAGGAAAAAAATGTTCATAAGCTTTAAATAGCTTATTACATTGGTATAACTGTCCTATTTTTATTAGGTATTATTATTAATCTCTTATTGTAATAAATTTATAAATTATCTTAAGTATGTATGTACATGAAAAAACACAGTAAATAAAGGATTTTGTACAATTCTTGGTTTCAGGCTTCGACTGAGGGTCCTGGAATGTTTCCCCCACAGATAAAGTGGGACTACAGTATTGACTTGTAGGAATCATCTTTAGAAGAAGTAAACACATTCATTCTCTCATCTCCTTTGTCCATCTCTTATTCTTCTGTCAGTAACACGGACATGGGATGTGTGCAAGTCTCACAGCTGCCTGTGATGAGCCCATCCTAAAAATGGTGTGATTGTGGGCTGTCGATTCCAGTTGATGGCTTTGTGGTGACACATCTGAGCCTTGAAGGGCCTCCTGTAACGCTCTCATGTGGCAGAAATACCTTTTTACCTGTTATTTTATAAGGACTTCTTTCAAAAGCAGCCACCTCTGATTTGAACTGATCCAAGAGTACTGGGAGCTATTCACAGGTGGCCAGGGAGCAGAGGCCAATACCTTGGAATGTCATAATTGTTAGATTTCCTTAGGGCTTTATTTAATTCATTTTGGCTAAAATAGGTTTGAGAAGTTTAGTTAATAACTTTGATTATCATTGCTTTTGCTACATATGATCAAAT
The DNA here is from genome assembly GCA_004027655.1 of Graphiurus murinus. NCBI lineage: Eukaryota > Metazoa > Chordata > Mammalia > Rodentia > Gliridae > Graphiurus > Graphiurus murinus. The sequence goes on along the minus strand of PVLC010006992.1, from coordinate 36,371 downwards.
TTTACCTTAAGAGTATTTTTTTCTGAGCTGGGAATGTAGCTCGGTGACAAAACACTTGCCTAGCATAAAGGGCCCTGGGATAGATCACCAGAACTGCCAAAAATAAATGAATAAAGTATTCTTTCCATTAGAAAAAAAGTCCTCCTTAAAGTTCTTAAAAGTCTTTCTAATAAATACAACCTTCAGTTATTATAAGTGGCTTTCGAGATAGCAGTCAAAAGAACAAATACATCTGTGAACGAACTAGAACAGGTGTTCTTAACTAGAGAATTTATGCAGCAGCCTTGGGGAATGTGTGTGTGTGTGTGTGTGTGTGTGTGTGTGTGTGTGTGTGTGTGTGTGTTTGTGTGTTACTGGGAACTGAATCCAGGAGCATTCTATCTCTGAGCTACACTCTCAGACCTACTTTACTTTTTATTTTGAACAGGATTTCACTAAGTTGCTGAGGGTCTTGCTAAATTACTGAGGCTGTCCTTGAACCTGTGATCCTGTTGTTTCAGCCTCTCAAGTACTGGGATTACAGGAATGCACTACCACATCAGGCTTTGGGGAATCTTTGAATATCATTTTATGCAACATATTTTTGAATGTGCATTTCCCTAAGGAGTGTATGCAAAGTTTTATCAAAAAAATTCACCAAAAAGTTTTTGCCAAAAACAGCTGAAGAATAATTAGGCAGAAGCATGTTTGTTTGTGAAATGCTCACTTGCATGTACAAAGACAATTCTTTTAGGGGAATGGATGCTTCATAGAGAATAACATTTCTAGTAAGGGGCTGAAAGGAACAGGAAATCAGAGCAATGGAAACTAAGGAAAATGAAATACAGGGTCATGATACAGATAATTTGAGTAAAGGGAATAATGGTGATTGCACTATCACCAATTTACATATGTATTAATGTATTTTATTTTGGAAGGGAATGAAATATAAATAAAAAGGCATTATGGCTATAACCTGAAAAGAAGAGCTTTAAATTTAGTAATATCAAAACCAGAGCTAGGACATTATACTCAAACTTTCCCCAAGTGATCATTGTCGCCATCATCAACATCAATATGAGTAACAAAGGCTTCTCCATTTTCTATGGTAACTTTTCCACATTCATCTTCCAAAAGCAGATTTTTCAAAAGTCACTAGCTTGTTCACCTTATATATGTGGCTATAGTTTTCTTAGTTTTAGTGTGAAACTTAAATATATTTCCTGTTCATGAGACTAGAGAATGTCTGGGGCAATTCTTTAAAGGGACTAAAACACACACGTGCATGCATACACACGCACACCCAGAGACATTGCTCTGTCCCTCTGAGATGCATTAGCTGATAAAGATCCCCAAGTCTCATGAGAACTCTGACTTTATTGTCAGACCAGGTTGCTTCTGTTTTCTTACCTGGTCAAAATTGTACAGGGCAGCATGCAAATTGGCTAGCATTCCTGTGGGGGGCTCATTGGTGATCTTAATGGAATTTTCCAGAAGTCCTTGAGGGATGATGTGCTCATCTGGTGTCAGTGCAGACTCAGCACTCATGAACACCCTGTAATCTCTGTGGCTTCCTTGGCTGAATCTTTCTAGGAGTTTCTCCAAGGTTCCCAGCCACTTGGCTACCAAATGGACATTCTGAAAGACAGTGTGGCTTATGGTATTTGTGAAATTTTAGTATATTACTTAAATTGCAGTATTAAAATATTTTTCTACACACAAATGTGTTGAAAATTCAGAGAACCATGATTTAAATTTTCCTTTATTATCACATCAGAAAAAGAAGAAAAGGAAAAGCCCAAACAGAATTGCACATACAACACATTGAAAGATCCATATCACCAAAGGTATCTTTGTAAACCAAAATCTTTCCTATATACTTACCTACTTCAACACCCACCAGTCACTTCTGAAATGGAGTGGCCTAATACTTTTCTTTGTTGCAGTTTAAACCCAATTACTGAGGTAATCTGGGTAAGTTTAATAAAGTATAAAAACCAAAATATAAAAACCAAAACTAAAACCCACTTCATTGTTCCTGTTGGAAACCTCTTCTGCTCAAACTCCTACTCATTAGAACATGGACTCAAAAGGATATAAGGGAAGAAAATCTAGCTGAAAATGAAAGCAAGCATTCATTGTTAAGATGCTGTATGTATTCCTAATGTATTATTTTTCTTAAATCCCAGAGCTGTCAAAAACCATGTGGTGGTGGTGTTGAGGGGGAACAAATGCCACCACTATTATCATTCCTTACTTTCTGGTTTTATGATTCACAAATTTCCTCCAACACTAAACACCCACAGGGTAGAGCCTGGTAGTTGGTGCTGAGAGAGTGGTATAAAAGCTGCTGTATCTTACATACTTTTCAGCTTTGGAGAAGTTCTTGATATAATGATTGAAACATCATACCCAAGGATATGTAATTATTTCCGACAAAGACAATCTTATGTTTAAGACTATAACAACTACAAAGAGAGAGAGGGTGAAGGCAACAAGGAAAGGAACAGCCATGGGGTGAATTGTATCCCCTCCAAAATTAATGTGTTAATCCTCGGTATTTCATAATGTGACTGTATTTGAAGATAGGATCCTGTGAAGAGGTCATTTGTGTGTGTGTGTGTGTGTGTGTGTGTGTGTGTGTGTGTGTGTGTGTGTATGTTGGAGATCGAACCCAAGGGCCTTCATATCTGAGCTACACCCCAGCCCTTTTTATTGTTCAATTGGAAACAGGGTCTCATTAAGTTGCTGAGGGCCTTGCTAAGTTACTGGAACTGTGGTCCTCCTGTTTTCGCCTCCTAAGTACTGGGATTACAGGTGTACCCCACAGTGCCTGACTTGAAGAGGTAACCAAAGCTAAATATGGTCATGTGATGGGTGCCCTCCTATGACCAGGAGATGAGGATACAGAAACACAGAAGGAAAAGCGTATGCAGACACAGGGAGAAGTTGGCCATCTACAAGTCGGAACAGAAGCTTTAGGAGAAACCATGCCTATGTCACCTTGATCTCAGACTTTTAAGCTCCAGAACTATGAAAAATTACATATCTGTGGAGTAAGCCACTTGGTCTATGATACTTTGATTTGGCAGCCCTGGAAACTTGTCCTCCCTTACATATTTGCTGTTAGATTATTATGAGAAGTATTCTCATACCTAATTATACCATTCATGAAAGTGAATAATAAAACCTGTGTTCTTAGTTAATTATGCCCAGCTCTCTGTCTTATGCACCATAACACCATCTCCCTAGCTGCCGTGACTACAGGCATGTGTTATCACGCACGCCTGGCTCTGAATAAAAGTTTATTTTGAGGATGACTGTACCCCTTCTAGTATGCTCTCCAGTTTGAGCTCCTGGGTGCATGCCTCTCAATGAATTTTTTCCTTTGTGGGAAGATTTTAGTATTACCAAAGTGTCTAGGCAATAACTGTTGTCTCTGAAAAACAATCCCTCTACTGTTACCATCTGACTCTGAGCCTCAGAAGGGAATCACCACCACGAGGTCCCATTGAAGGTCTCTATTAAGGCCTTGTCTAAGAAGCGGGTATTACTATACCAGAAGAATATGATTCTACAGACAGAAGCTTGCTTGGACTCTGGGCAGCTTCTTCATGAATCTGGTTTTATTTCAAGCAGAAATGTCATGGGCATGAAACCTGGATCCTGGAGATACTAAGGGAAGCCAATGCTGTACCTTTGCACAAAGGTGGAATAAGGATTGGCAGTAAAGAATATCTCTTGCTGCCAAAAAGACCTGGACCCGAGTCACAGCTATGCCACCTATCAGCTCTGTGGACTCGAGACACTGCAGATAATGCCAAGGCTCACTTTCCTCATCTCTGTGTGGAGAGTGACAGGGGCTATCCTCAGAGCCTTGTAATGGTTAGAAATAAGGCATCTTAGAAATTGCCTACTGGAGAGAACCTTTGAGCTCACTGGGTCTCAGAACAAATGGTCATTGTCAGTCCTGACAGCTAGTGGGTCTTGCAGAAGGAATCAGCAGAGCTCCTGGAGTCGCTAGAGCTGGCTTGGGCTCCAAGGGCTCCTAGGATCTTGCTAGAACCTGCGGCTACAGAGGAAAGCCCAGAAAACACTAGGTGTAATGTCAGCCCTAGAGGGATAAAGGGGTCATCTAATCTCCTTAATTTACAACAAAGAGAATGCTATGCAATTCCTCAGGGGCAGAGTTAGAGTTGTATAAGATAATATGGGTAATATATTAATGTATATTATATATAATGTATATAGGCGCTGTCAACTTTAAAGCAGCGTGTAACTTCCATTGCTACCATAACAGCAGCATGGCAATCTCCACAGTCTGTTTCCTCAAGTACTAATTACTGCTATGTTGCATATGTCTGTAAGTCCCAAGACTGATGAGATTCTTCCTGATATTTTTAACTTTAAAGCACTAAATAGCTCTCTCCAAAGGTGAGAGCCATCCTTATCAGGAGAGCTGTTAATCCCCTTTATTTATTTCTTGGTACTGGGAATTGATCCCAGGGGCATCCTGACTCTGAGCTACACCCCCAGCCCTTCTCATTTAGTTTTAAATTCTGAAACAGTGTCTAAGTTGCTAAGGGCCTCACTAAGTTACTGAGGCTGGCCTCAAACTTATGATCCTCCTGTCTCAGCCTCCCAAGTACTGGGATTACAGGTGTGTGCCACCATGCTCGGTGCTCTCATCCCCTTTAGAAGTGTCACGAATGCTGAGAGAACCACCAGGGCTCGCCACGCTAGCTCTGCACAGTTTGTCCTCTGTGCTCACACCCAGTGCTTTCCAAGAGAACTTATACTCACTTGGAGCATGACCCAGTGTCCTCCTCTGGAAGCTTTCTCCAATGCCTTTTCTGCCACTATCTCCTGACCTTGTCCTAAAGACACGTTGTGGAATTTTCCAGACTCAATGGTGAAACCAAGTCTTTTGCCTGTGGGGGAACACAACACAGTCAACCCAGGAGAGGCGAGGAGCGTTTGGAATGCTGTGGTCCAATGTACATCTGTGGTCGCTGCTACTTCCTCGTCTCCAAACTAGACTTCTGTTGTTCCGCAAGCAGCATTTGAGCTCTCCACAGCTGCCTCCCCGCCAGCATCAGAAAAGCCTTCGGAAGTCAGTTCCTTTGGTTTTATGATAATGAAGCTTTTGACATTTTGATAGATGGCCGCATTGTTAGGGAGCTTTCTAAACTCCTGCAGGAATAGCTAAGCATTTCCCTCATAAAAAGGAGCAACATGTGGTAGATACCACATCATTCTTTGAGCGGATCAGTTCATTGGGTAAATGCACAAGCTCTCACCTTGTGAGGCCACGTTTAAATTGAGCACAGTCAGGTCGCAGCTACATTAACCTGGTATTCCTGGTGTAGGCTGCGGGGAATAGCAATCCAGAGCACAAAGCCCCAGCGCCTTGTACAATCAAATAGACTTGCTCTAATGACCATTATTTAGTTACAGGGGGCACAAGATTATATGAGCATGGAGAAAATTGCCCTCTGGCCCTCATCTAGTCAAAAGGTGGAAAACAGTACAAAAGAAACTTGCATTATGCCAAGCAGATGAATGTTCCGTTCAAACATTTCTTCACATCGCGGTGTTATCAGTCTTACATTTCCCATCCACCCAATCTCTGACAAACGAAATCAAAGACTACTGTGAGGAGAAAGGAAGGACAGGTGGGCAGCAGGCAGCTAAAGGGAGGAAGACAGGGAGGGAGGGAGGGAGGGCAGGCTGGCCAGCCCCCTGGCCACTCACCAAGCACCTCCAGGTCTTTAAGAGCATCTACCCCTGGAGACAGGATGAAGAATACCGGGGTGGCTGGGCTGCTCTCTTCAAAAGCTTTACCTAAGTCCAATCTGGTCCTCTCCACGTACTTTGCACCCAGTTTTTCCTCCACAAAATTTCTATTAAAAAGAGAATATGCAAAAAATCATGACCATTGATTTTAACCTTGAAAGGTATCACCATTGGATAAGTTTAAACTACAGGCACTGAAAAGAGGCCGGTCATGTTTATTACATGGGATGTGTTCTTAGAATGACAGTATGACTCTGACTAGATTTATCCAGAGTATTATCAATGAAATCTCTCTCTACTCGAGCAACTCTAAACACCCGAAGCCTGCGTTCTATTTTAGGGGGCAACTGGGACCCTCCTGAGTACCATCAGCTGCCTGTGTATGATTCTGTATCCCCCAAGTCCCCTGCCAGATTCCCCCATTACTTATTAACAGTCCATTAGATTTGCCACAGTGCAATTTTCCAGCCTGCTGGGCTTCTCATGAATATACAAATGCTTTTTGGGGTGTTTCTAACACTGGGAAGCTCAATTAAGCAGGGATTATTTTCCAGCGGCATCAGACTTAGTAGAAAGTAAGTATGACTAAGCAGAATTAACTTGTAAAGTAGGGTTCGGCAGAGGTTTCTGCAAAGGGAAAATTGGCCGAACTAGACAAAGCAAAGGAAAAAGGCTGAGGCACAGGAACGTTATTGAGGAAAGAGGAGCACAATAGGGAAGGAAGTTGAGAACTCTGGTTGGTGAATTCCAATTAGAATAAGATTTGTGTGAATGAATGGTATTATTACCACTTAGAAGACAAAGGGGCGAAGGAAAAGGACACTGGACCCAAGGTGTAGACAAGGGTTTCCGCTTTTAAATTGCATTGGTTGTTAAGTTAAAGGACCACGAGTGGCTCCATGAAAGGAATTCATTTTTTGCTTGACATGCAAAATCTTCAGAGGCAGAATGCTGCCACTGAATAAGTGACAAAGGGAGTGCCACTTGGATAATGCATGTTCCTGGCCTCTGAACTCAGCTGACACCCATCTCTCTTCCAAGAATATTTCCATCGGTTCCCCAGCTCCCCTCCTGATTTCAAAATTGAGCATTTCAGGAAGGATGTGCTGAGTCTGCCAACAGATCAGCACACTGGTTAGTGTTTAGCAGATCTGAACAATAGTAATGATTAAAATATCGAAATCTCAGCAGAACCACGCCTCATCAAAATGGACTTTCACTAGCTACTCCTATCCCCTCCGACCAAGTTTCCTCTGTATTAACCTGCACTTCCAAAAATGTCACCTGCCCTACCTGAGAGCATAGGTCATCCTGTCAGGACGCACTGCTCTCAAAATAATCATCTTCTGAATTAAACTTTTCTTCTTCCATTCTTGTGGTAACTTTTCTTTTTCTGGGCACTCAGATTCTACCCACTTCCTCCATTGCTTGGCCGATCCTTCCACATCTCGGTCTAGGCCTCGGAATTCTTCCATCAGGGCGACTGCCTGTAACAGGTGGGAACAATGAGAACACAGGTCACAGCTTGAGATAGACTCCATGTACACAAATTGGGCTGGATTGTTTTCACTTTCCTCTCCAGCTTTACTCTGCACCCTTTCCTGCCCTGCTTAGAGGGTGATCTCTAAGGACAACTTCAACGAATTTTCCTGGTTCTCTATCTTGGTTTTGGTCAATCAGTGGGAGACTGGGGGAGTGAGGGAGAGAGTAACAGGAACATTTCTTTCCCAGCTCTTTCCTGCTGGGATGCCCTTGTTTGGCAGTGACTATGTTCCCCCACCAAATGCTGCCTTTCCTAATGGGTTGGCTCTCTTCCGTTTCATTTCTCAGCAGTTCCAGTAGCTCCTTTCCCCTTTGCTATCCCTGGTTAACTCCCTTTATTCTTCTTGCCCATACTATAAAAATATGGTCCTTTTTTTTCTGGTGATACTAAGGATTGAACCCAGGACCCTGTAGATGCTACGCAAGTAGTCTTCCACTGAGCTATATCCTCAACCTGAAAATACATTCTTCATCAAACTCTCTTCATCACCCCTTCAAATATGCCATCTGTTTTCACTAAAACCCAGATAACACATTTGAAATTGAGTTCATGATTCTTAAGTGACAATCTAACTAAAAATACTAGTCTTTGAGCCAGATGCATGCCTGTAATCCTAACTATTCAAGAAGCGAAGGCAGGAGCATCGAAAGTTCAAGGCCAGCTTGGGCAACTGAGCAAGACCCTGCCTCAAAATAAAGAATAAAAAGGGCTGGGGATGGAGTTTAGTGGCAGAGTGTCACTGGATTCAATCCCCAGTTCCACAACAAAACAAAACACTAATTTTTAAAAAGCTACCCTAAATATAGTATAAAAATAGGGTAGAACAATTACTTTCTTTTTTTTTGATTTTTTTTTTCAGTACTGGGGATTGAACTCATGGGCATTCTACCTCCGAGCTATACCCCCAGCCCTATTTTTTATTCTTTATTTTAGAACAATTACTTTCAATGCACAAAAATGTTTTCGAACAAAGAGAGGGTCAAAGCTTAACATATGCTGAACATCTTTAAGGGACTCCTGAGCCTGAAAGAATAAACTTTAACAATAGGATCCTCTGTCAGAAAAAAATGAAATAAAGGTTGATAATTGGATTTGAAGAATGACTCTCACTTTTTTCTCTACAATATTGCTTAACTTAAACATTTTACAATGAGAATACTACTCTATTGTATAATTTTCAAAAATATTTAGAAAAGTAGGGAAATATAATAAAAAACTTTTAAATTAATAACAAGAAAACAAAATGAAGAAACTAGATTGAAGTAAGTTGAAAATATCATTTATATCACTTGACTTTTATCAAAAGTCCTGAAAGACTATGCATATTTATTAATATTTTGCTCACACATGCATAGGGTAAAAACTCTCTTATTTCTCAATAAAAAATTAGCCAATTCAAGAAAACAAAGAGTAATGAAAGCATATTTCTACAACTGAAAAAGTGCCTAATGTATCACCTTTACTTTTAAAACCACATTTCTATGTCAGAGAGACCTCATATTTGAAATAAGATTTAGAAATTGAGAAACCAAGTTGCTAGTACCTTAATAGCACTCCATGACTGACTAGTCAGGAAATCGATGGGGCTCAGGTAAGTATGTTCAACCGTGAAGCGAAGCAGGAAATCCAATTCAAGGGGGTCGATCTCTTTCTTTCTCAACAAAATCTTGAAAGTACACAAAATGGAAAAGGATCATTTGGTTTACATCAAAATCACAATACAGAAAGCAGTCTCCATGGAACAGATACCAGTGAATACAGAGAGCCAAGTCAGCTGAGAATCCTGGTAGATATCTATTCTATAGTTGAAATAGAGAACCTTAGATTATTTCCATGATCTTGAAACCATCATTAGAAATATAATAAAAACCATAATTGTGGGACTATAGCTCAATGATGAGAAAGCACTTGCCTAGTGTGTGAGGCCCTCATTTGATTCCCAGAACCACAAAACAAACAGATTTCAAAGGCTGATTTATTCCAATTCTAACACCTATAGCTACTAGCAACATATTTGAAATATGCTTTATATTTAATCTTCTACTGTTAGATTTGAACTTGTCTTAAAACTTATAACACAAAATGAGAAAGCCTCAGATGAATTACTAAATGGAAGGCAGAATTAGTATCATGAATTCTAGTGCAGATATTATATTCAATAAACTTACAAGGATCATGAATGATCTTTCTTACATGTGAGATTATCTGGAGAAAAACTGGAAATTATTCAAGAGAACAGCTAAAGAAATACATCATTAACTGGAATAAATTTTAGACAGTGTGATTGTAGCACTGGTAATAAGTCCCTAGTATATTTTGGAGGGCACAAAAAAAATTCTCCTAACTTCCATGTAGAAACTATGATGCCTCGCATAGTTAAACAGATGGAATTTTTGAGTTTTATGCTATTAAAATATTATTATTATTATTATTATTATTATTATTATTATTATTATTGTGTGTGTGTGTGTGTGTGTGGTACTGGGGATTGAACCCAGGGCATTCTACCTCCGAGCTACACCCCCAGCCCTATTTTTTATTCTTTATTTTGAAACCAGGTCTCACTAAGTTGCGGAGGGCCTCAGTAAGTGGCTGAGGCTGGCCTTGAACCTGCTAACCTCCTGTCTCAGCCTCCCAAGTACTGGGATTACTAGCATGCACTATCATGCCCAGCTTACAATATTCTTGAGGCTGGGCATGGTGAAGCACGCCTGTAATCCCTGTACTTGGGAGGCTGAGACAGGAGGATCGCAGGTTCAAGGACAGCCTCAGCAAGTAGTGAGACGCTCATCAACCTAGTGAAACCTTGTTTCCAAATAAGAAATAAAATTGGGCTGGGGGTGTACCTTGAAGGTAGAATGCCTCTGGGTTCAATCCCCAGTATGAAAAAAAACATATATATATATATATATATATATATATATATATATATATATATACACTTGATATATAATATATATATTCTTGATATTTTCAAATGCATTATAAGTGGTAATAGGCATTAAAATAATATCTTATTTTATTGGATAATATTTTATTTTATTGGAATTTCTTAATTCATTTTAACTTATATCAACACACAAGCAATCATGATAATGATGAACTGATTTATATACATTGCCAGGACTTTAGATTACAATTTATCTATGGCTTCCAACGGGAATTTTTTCCCCCCAGTGCTGGAGATTGGACATCCCCAGCTTCACAATAACTTCTTTATATTACTTAATACCAAGTTCTATTTCCCAATTGGCTTCATACTGTAATTTAACATTTTTATTATTGTTGTTTGCTTGTTTTGTGGCATTGGGAATTAAACCCAGGACCTGGAACATGTAAGGCACACTACCACAGAGCTGTATCCCCAATTAATTAATTTACAATTAATTAATTAACTAACCTATTTATTTATGGTACTGGGGACTGAACCCAGGGGCATGTTACCACTAAGCTGTACCTTCCTTCCCCTGACCCCTGGACTTTTTTATATTTTGGTTTGGACATAAGGTCATACTAAATTGCCCAGGCTGGCCTTGAACTTGTGATTTTCCTGTTTCAACCTCCCAAGTATCTGGGATTACAGGCATTTGCTAACAGCACTCAGCAGAAGTTTTTTTTTGTTTGTTTTTTTTGTTTTTTTTTTGTGGTACTGGGGATGGAACTCAGGGGCATTCTACCTCCGAGCTACACCCCCAGTCCTATTTTTTATTCTTTATTTTGAAACCAAGTCTCACTAAGTTGCGGAGTGCCTTACTAGGTAGCTGAGGCTGGCCGCGAACCCGGATCCTCCGGTCTCAGCCTCCCGAATGCTGGGATTACAAGCGTGCGCCACCACGCCCGGCTCTCAGCAGAAGTTTTAAATAGATATGTGTCATGCACAGTCATTCCCAGTTCTTTCGTAGTTAGCAATAGTTATAAAGACAAATATTTCATTTTGTAATACCTTGTTCCTGTCTATCATACACATCTGAAAACACCTACACTCATATATTCTTAGAGAACCTAATGGAATATAAAATATATTGAAAGAAGCTGGGGCATGATAGCATATGCCTGTAATCCCAGTACTTGGGAGGCAGAGACAAAAGGATCGCAGGTTTGAGGCCAACCTGAACAACTTAGTGAGAATCTGTTTCCAAAAAAGGGCTGGGGGGCGTAGCTCAGAGGTAGAATACTCCTGGGCTCAAGCCCTAGAACTATCCCTTCCCCTCCCCCCAAAAAAGAACATTGAAAGAGAAGTCATAGCTCATTATTATGCATTGCAGGACTTTACAAAATGCCTCCTCTGGGCAAGGCCCTTTGGAAGACACACAACAGGTAGGACTGTAAGACAAAGACCTTTCCTAACGTTTAGAGTGATGGAAAAAGCCATATAGAAAACTAATAAAAGATGACATGCTTATTTCATCACAACATGATGCTCAGGGCTTTAAGGTTTTCCTTTCTTATTCTTCCCAAGGATGCCTTTATTTACACAAAATCTTTTGTATACATTCACATGAAAAAGAGTAAAAGGGAAGTAGCTATCGATGAAGATGGGGTATGAAGCTGAGATGGAGCTCTCTTTACCATTTTTTAAAAAATTATTTTGTTTTTAATTGACAAATAATAGTCATACATATATATGAATTAAAATGTGATGCTTTGATACATGTTTCATCATAGAATGGTTAAATCAAGCTAACACACCTCCAGCTCATATAGTAATCATTTTTTTGGCAGTGAGAATATTTAAAATGTAGTCTTTCAACAATTTTGAAATACACAATACATTATTACTATTCTATTACAACAGAAAAGAATATTTTTTCATTTGTGACAACATGGATGAACCCTTTTTCTATTTTGTAAAATGCTTCTGAGAAGCTCCTAGGGCCACTCAGATCTGGACTTATAAAACTGCAAGGTTCTTTTCAGGACCCAAGAAGGTAAGGAGAATGTCTCATTGATGTTTTTCCAGGCGATGGCGGTGGTGGGAGTGTAACGTGCACACTCACCCAAACCCTGGGACCTAGGGAAGGCTGTCGTGTGCTCCAGTTCACTGTGGGAACCTCAAAATCTCTTCATGCTACCAAGGGATTCCTTCAGCAGAAGTAAAATACATGATAAACAGAGGCATCTACCTGTGGTTCTGGGGATGCTTTCAAGTGACTGAGCTCCTTACCTGAAAAGCCATCTGGGACAGGAAAGTGAGCTTATCCTTCTCAAAGAGGGCCTGGCTAGTGTAGAGGAAGATGGCATGGGTGATGCTCTCCATTAGGACAGAGATGCGTCCTTGTGGGTCCTCTACCTTGTCAGCCAGCTCGACCGCTCTGTGGAACAGCATGTTGAAAGCCTGGGAAGTTTAATGTGATCATTATTTATTTATTTTTGACTGTTGGCCAGGGACCACAGAGCAAAGACTGATACCAAAGACTGATTTGCCCCCAGTGAGGCAGGGTCTTTGTCCCTTGTCAATGTTGAAGAAGCTATAGAAGATGGACTTTATCAACCTTAAGATTAAGGGATCTAAGAGGTAGGATGGGGAAAATAAAAAATAGGTAGAAAGGAGATAAACTGGAAAGGAAGGAGAAACTAGAGTCTTCTTAATCCTTTTCTTTACCCTATGGGGCCTGTTCTTTCTTAGGCAAAAATCTTCAATAGGCCTAACTTTTAATCCTAATGGTCCATCTCCCTACCTGAGATTCTTGGTAAACAAAGGATCCATAAGAAAGGTCTGACACTTGGTCAAGCTCAGGCACCACCCAGGCACTTACCCACTGAGGATTCTGAGGAAATCTAGACCTCCACCCCGGCTGTGTACCCCTACCCACCACTCCCTCCTGGGAGTCTCCTACAAAAGAAGAACTGTGAGACCCCAAAGGTGCTCTCTTGATCTAGAGATGGGAATGTGTATCCCCCACTTTCCTAAATAAACCTCTCTGTCTCTAAAAAAAAATCATGTGCTTTGCAGTGAGCATATTTGAGTCAAAGTAAAATCCAACAATGACAGATACATACAGCAAATACTGTGCACGCCTATACTCCAGTCACTCAGGAGGCTGAGACAGTAAGATTGCAAATTTAAGACCAGGCTCAGCAACTTAGTGAGCCTGTGTCTCAAAATAATTTTTTTTCTAAAGTTTAGGAATATTGCTCAATGATAAAACGCCCCTGGGTTTAATCCCCAGGAATGTAAAACAAAACAAAAACATGATTTGCTCACTCCTTACGTTCTTAATATTTCTATATGCTCTCTGTTTAGGTTTTTGATGGTTTTCTTTGCTGCACAGAAGCTTTTTAATTTGATATCATTCTATTTATTAATTATCCTTTTTATTTCCTGAGTTTTGGGGTCTATTAAGGAAGTCTCTACCAGTGCCTATATTTTGGAGAGCTGGTCCTATGCCCTCTTCTAGTAGTTGCAAAATCTCTGTAATTTCTAATTCTTTTATCCATCTTGAGTTTGAGTTCAGGATAAGGGGTTGGTGTTTAATTCCATTTTTCTACAAATGGATAATCAGTTTTCACAGTATCATTTGTTGAAAAGGCTATCTTTCCTCTAGCATTTTTTGGCCCCTTTGTTAAAGACCAAGTGGCAACAGGCATGAGGATTTGTTTCTTTTCTCTTTTTTTGTACTGGTTATTGAACTCAGGGGCATTCTACCTCCAAGCTACACCCACTAGCTTGAATTTATATTCTTTTTATTTGAAACAGAGTCTCACTGAGTTGCTGAGGCTGGCCACGAATCTGCGATCCTCCTGTCTCATCCTCCCAAGTACTGGGATTACAAGTGTACACCACCACACTCAGCTGAAGGTTTGTTTCTGTATCTTGTATTCTGTTCCAGTGATCTATGTGTCTATTTTTGGCCAATACCATGCTATTTTTATTACTATAACTTTATAGTGTAGTTTGAAGTCAAGAATTTTGATGCCTACAGTGTCATTTTGTTGCTAAGAATTACATTGGCTATTCTAGGTCTTTTGTTTTTCCATATGAGTTTTAGTATTGTTATTTCTATTCTGTAAAGAATGATGTTAGTATTTAAATAGGTATTGCATTGAATCTGTATATTGCTTTTGATAGTATGGCCATTTTGATGATATTTATTCTGCCTATCCAAGAACATGGTAGGTACTTCCATCTATCACCATATTTGATTTATTTCCTTGGTGTTCTGTAGTTTTCATTGTCCAGTTCTTTTACTTCTTTGGTTAGATTTCTACCTAAGTATTTTAATCTTTTTGAAACTATCATGAATGGAATTTTCTATATTTTTTCCCCAATGGAATGATAATTGGTACATAGAACAGCTATTGATTTTTGCAAGTCTTTGACAGCTTACATTTTGTTTGGCAAAGAGGGGGGAAATAAGAATAACCATTTATTAAGCCAGTATTGCATAGGTGAGGCTTTTTTTTTTTTTTTTTGCAGTACTAGGGATTGAACTCAGGGGTGTTCTACCTCCAAGCTATACCCCTAGCCCTATTTTTTATTCTTTATTTTGAAACAGGGTCTCACTAAATTGTGGAGTGCCTCACTAGGTAGCTGAGCCTGGCCGCAAACCCGGATCCTCCGGTCTCAGCCTCCCAAATGCTGGGATTACAAGCGTGCGCCACCACGCCCGGCTCTAGGTGAGGCATTTTTATACTTTAAATCATGTTTGACAATATAATATCCTCATAAAGTATATAATGTTATTCTCATTGAAAAAAACTTACATTTTAAGATTTCAAATAAATTGCTCAAGAATTCATCTTTTATTACTGTAAGAGCCAGGATCTCAACAATCAATTTCTTCTATCAATCCTCTGATGGAGGATTAATATCTTGAATATATAAAGAACTTAAAAAACTTAATACTAAAAAAAACAAAGAACCCAATAAAAAATGGGCAATGGATCTGAATAGATCTTCTCAAAAGAAGAAATACAAATGGCCAATAATATATATTAAAAAATGTTCAACATCATTAGTAATGCACCAAATAAAAATACATAAAAAGAAAGACTTAGAAACAATACACAAGCATGATATGATGTCACATTGATAGTTTAATTACCTCAGAGCCTCACTGAGAATTATAAACTAAAGCTCCTGAAGGCATGATAGCTTTTGTTGGTATTGTTAACTAGATCCTTATGATTCCTTCTTGGATATACCTACTTCTTAGAAGTAAATTCCCGATTTCCTGAAACTTATGAGGTTTTTTTATTTTTCTAAGCATGTTCAGCATTACCTTCAAAGAGAATTGATAGATGGGGTTGATTTTTCTGAGGTCATTAATAACAAAATAAAGAAGAGACGCTCTTGCTGCCACGGGTCGGTAACATTCTCGGGTCTCATTGATTTTTCTTTCGTTTTCTTTGGCTTCAATCACCTATGGTAGGATCAAACAAAATTAGTAACTTCCTCTTCATATTCTCTGATTATTCCCAAGTAATGAGACCATATTTGAAATGAGAAAGAATTCATTTTGAATATGTGATTTAGCTTTTATAAAATTATCAAATTCACATTTAAAATTTTTTTTTTCATAAACTCAGCTTTAGTGAGAATGAACATAACTCTAGCTGCTTTATAGATCCCAGGTTTAAACAAACCTAATTGGTTTCCGTTGTACAGACTTTGTTTCTGAGTAATGTCACCTTCCTGCCCCTCCTCTGTCTTTCAGAGCTTAATAACCCAGCTATATCACTTCCCAGGGATGGCTCTTAAAAGTCTGCTGGGTCAATTCGATGCCAATAACTTTATTAGGCAACAAGGTATACAAAAGCGACCAAGGTCAACACTACATCCAACAGCTAAGCTTACTAAAACACTTTTATACAAAGACTGTCATGACTATCTAATCAGTATATGATCACCCCTATGCTCATATATTCCCACTTATTTTTATGAATTAGCTCCTGGGCACATTCAGAGAGATAATTAAAAGAAAAAAAAGCCCACCACTACTGATCAAGCTACTCATTTTCATTCAAAGATTAAATATCTCTGTTTTATCTGTGGCTTTATAAGATATGGTATCTTCTCCAAATATTTCTATAGACTTAACTCATAATATCTGTATAGAAAAGGAAATAAAATGTAGACCAGAGAGGGAAGTCACTGAATGACAATATAGTAAGACAGGAAATGATACTCTAAGAAACAATTAGAAGTTAACTTTGAAGCTAAGACTTAATTTACTTAATTGCCCTAATCGTTACCATCTTAGGAGCCACCTAGAATTCGCTTACTTAAAAGGATAGAGTAATTTGGGATTCCATTTCCTTACTTAATTTAAGACAAATATATTGGATGTATGGTGACACAGCTTCTTCTGGGTAATTAATAGATTACTTAGTAATGAGGATATTCCAGAAAGCAAACAAGGGTCTAATTCTGACATTAAGACAATGGAATATTAAGGGTTAATGGCCACTTGTGAAAGTCTGAAGTGTACACCATGCATATGCCACTCTGGGTCTCACATACCCTGCATTTAGCAGGAAACCCACTCAATGAAAACTTTTGCCAGCTTTCAAGAAATATCATTTTTCCACGGTAAACAGTACATCTGAATAACAGCAGGAGACCATCCCTTGCTGTCTCCTGCCACTGAGGGCCTGTGAACAAAAGTCCAGCTCTAAGGATTCCTCTATAACATCCAACAGACTTGGGAAATTGTGGTGAGCCTATCAGACATTCAGAAATTAGTTTGCCTGAGCAGAATACTAAGCTTTTATAGATTTTCTGCCATATAAGCCAGCAGTCTCCATTTTCTTCAGATTTGGGTATTCAAGAGAAATAATAGCCTGACAGAGTCTTTTTTTTTTTTTTTTTTGAGAGTGGTATATATCCAGGTTTAATTTTTTGTACTTCTACTGGCCCATGGTAATTATACATCATAGTGAGGTTCAATGTGATACAAACATACATGCACAAAGCACTTGCCGTTTCCCGCCTGATGCCATCCAGCTCCTCCTGATTCCCTGCACATAACAGTGAGGTACGCAGTGACACCTTCATATATGGACATAGCATTATTTGAACTGTTTCCTTCGTCAGTTCTGCCCCACCTCTCTCCCACAAACCACTTCCACTATTCTACTGGAGTTGGAGTTCTCTCTAACTTCCACACGTAAGACAGATTTCACTTAGCATAATATTCTCCAGTTCTACCCATTTTCTTGCAAATTACATAATTTTGTTTTTCTTAATGGTTGAGTAAAATTTCATTGTGTGTATATGCCAACTTTTCTTTATCCATTCATCTGTTGATGGAAACCTAGGTTAGTGTCATGATTTGACTATTGTGTATTGTGCTGCTATAAACATGGATATGAATGTATCACTAGAGAATTCTGACTTTAATTCTTTTGGAAAGATACTGAGAAGTGGTATAGTAGCCGGGTGTGGTGGCGCACGCTTGTAATCCCAGCATTTGGGAGGCTGAGACTGGAGGAGCTGGGTTTGTGGCCAGCCTCAGCTACCTAGTGAGGCACTCCGCAACTTAGTGAGACCCTGTTTTAAAATAAAGAATAAAAAATAGGGGTGGGGGTATAGCTCTGAGGTAGAATGCCCCTGAGTTCAATCCCCAGTACCACACACACACACACAAAAAAAGTGGTATAGCTGGGACATTTGATGGTTCCATTCTTAGTCTCTTGAGGAAACTCCACAGTGGTTATACTAATTTGCAGCCAAACCAACAGTGTATAAGAGTTCCTATTTCCCCACATCCTTGCCAGAATTTATTATTGTTTGTATTCTTGATGACTGACATTATAACCAGAGTTAATTTTGATCTGTATTTCCCTGATTCGTAATGACGTTGAACATTTTTCATATATTTATCGGCCATTTGTATTTCTTCTTTTGAGAAGTGTCTATTCAATTCAATTGCCCATTTTTGATTATGTTCTTTGTTAGTGCTAAGTTTTGAATGGCTGTATCTCTGTCAAATCAGAAATGCAAGTTCAAGAGTCTCCAGCTCTACTCTAAATCCCACACTACTCAATTTTTCAGGGTACGTTGGTACATGACCTGAATTCCACAATGTGTCAGATCTCTCAGAGGAGTTACCAAGTTTGGTTACACTGTCAACCTGAGCATTTCATTCAGACAGTTCATTAAAACCTGCCAGGCCTCCCTCTCCCTTTCCTACCTTGTGTTCTATCTCTGCCACGGTGGCCTTTGTGGTCTCCAATCTCTCTACTAGGTTGGTGTCATCTAGGAAGCTTCCTTCTGCCGCAGACAGGCGCAAAAGCAGGTCGTCCTCCAGGTGCTTCAGCTCTATCTTAAAGTCATTTTGGTGCTTTGTCAAAACCAACTAACATGAAGAAATAAATGTGAGAAATGGTGATTGAATATCTTCTTTTGAAGGGGGATTTCTTTCATTACAAATTTCAAAGTCAGTATGCATATAATAAAATATGCTTAACATTAAATCCATATGGATCATAATTTTTAAAAATTAGAAGGCACATTAAGATCTAGTTAGATTCCAGCGTCCAGAGTATGAGTGTCTGTCATAAGCATTTAACAACATGAACCTTTAGGGGGAATCTACTTAAGAACATCAGAAACTTCTGTTTTCCACTCTGACATGTAAAAGGCTTGGAAGACTCATTTCCATTCTCATGATATGAAAAAGCTAAGCAATAATTCTTCCACCTTAGAACTGAGGTCAGAGGGCAAAGTGCCACCCTGAAAACTGGACAGGCAAATACAAAAAATCTCTACTAGAGCATTTAAAACCATAGCTAGCTAATTGCTAGAGGTGGATATTGAGAGTTAGACTCTCTGGGCTCCTCCACACTTTCATTTTACCTCTATGAGTCCCACCAGGTTCAAAGAAAAATCCATTCCTGCCTTGGGCAGGGGTAGGGAAAAAGTAATCATTTTGTGTTGAACTTAGAGGAAAAAATAACTGTTTTAAACATATCCAGAGCTTTCTGTCCTCCTGAACAAAAGCCTAGCCAGAGGGAAACTACTTTACCAGAGGCTAAAGTGACCTAGGGGAAGGGCAATTAATCCACTCAGCCTCCTCAAGACTGCCTGGTGTCCACCAACATTGTATACCTCATGAGCATTGGTTACTGTTTGTATTCTTGATGACTGCCTTTCTAAATGGAATTAGATGGAATCTCAGGGTAGTTTTGATTTGCATTTTCATGATTGTTAATGATGTTGAACATTTTTTCAAATATTATTGGCCATTTGTATTTCTTCTTTTGAGAAGTGCCAATTCAGTTCAACTGCCCATTTTATTAGGATATTTTTTCTTAATGTTAAGATTTTTAAGTTCTTTGCATATTATGGAGATCACTATGGAGGCTCCTCAAAAGATTAGGAATGCAATCACCAAATTACCCAGCCATCCTCCTCCTCAGTATCTTTCCAAAAGAATTAAAGTCAGAATACTATAGTGGTACATGCATATCCATGTTTATAACACCACAATTCACAACAGCCAAATCATGAGACCGATCTAGGTGTTCATTAACAGATGAGTGGATAAAGAAAATGTGGTATATACACACAATGAAATTTTACTCAGCCATCAAGAAGAACAAAATTATGTCATTTGCGGTAAAAAGGATGCAACTAGAGAATATTATGCTAAGTGAGACCAGCCAGTCTCAGAAAGTCAAGGGTTGTATGTTTCCTCTCAAATGTGGAAACTAGAGAGAAAATAGGGGGAAAAAGGGACTTCAGATAAATACAGAGAGACCAGTAGAGTAGTGAAAGAGGGTTGGGGGAGGGAGGTAGGAAAGGGAAAGAAGAAAATTGATGAAGAAAGCAGTTCAAATAATGCTATGTTTATATGAAGGCATTACTTCCAATATCACTTGCATGTGTGGGGAGGGAGGAAGAGCAGGGTGGGATCTGGAGGGAACCATGTAACTGCTATGTGCATGTGTGTTTGTATCATATTGAACCTCACTGGGATATATAATTACAATGTATCAATAAACCATGTTTTTAAAAAAGGCTTCCTGTCTCACATAGGAAGAGCTAAGAAATTCCAGAAGGTCACAGTCCAGTGACCCAAGCCTACTAAAACCTCCTGCGAGTTAATCATAAAATTATAGAATGCAGCTGGGTGTGGCGTCCCACGCCTGTATTCTCAGTACCTGGGAGGCTGAGACAGGAGAATTGCAAGTTTGAAGAGAGCCTCAGCAACTTAGTGAGACTGAGACCCTCAGGAACTTAACAAGACCTTGTTTCAAAAAAGAAAAAAAAAATAGGGCTGGGGGTGTAACTCAAAGATAGAATGCCCACAGGTTCGATCCTCAGTACAATATATATATATATATTGTATGTATTAACAGACTCTGTTGTAGTAATTGTAGATTACAACCAAGAGAGCTGTAAGACACAGATTCTATTTAAGAAAGGAATTTTTAGGGGAACTCAAAACTACAGGAAAGGTGAAAACAAGGATACTAGAGAAAACTGAAACCTATGATAGCTATAGCTACAGTAAACTTTAAACACAGCTCATTTCCATAACATTTCACCCTCAAACACTATTACCTCAGTTCTAATTGTCCAATACATCATATCTGGCTTTCAACAAAAAGTACAAGAAATGCTAGAAGGCAAAAAAAAAAAACAAAAAAACAAAAAACAAAAAAACAAAAACACAGTGTGAAGAGACTAACCTAACCACAGAAGAAGACTCGAGTATGGCAGAAATATCGGAAGTATTCTAAGAGGAATTAAAAATAACTATACTTCATATACTAAGAACTCTCCAGGAAAAAAATGGATGACATAGGCTTGTTAGCAGAAAGATAAAAACTCTAAGAAAGAATAAAAAAGAATGCTAGAAATAAAAGATGCTGTAACAAAAATGAAGAATGCTTTCAAGGGGCTCATGAATAGACTGGACACTATCAAGGGAAGACACAGTGAGACTGAAGATACATGAATAGAAAGCCCTAAACTGAAAAGCAAAGGGAAGGACGATGAAAAATTAAAAACAAAGGAATACTCAAATGTCGTGAGATAATTACAGAGGTATAGTTTACATACAATGGGCATACCAGAGAGAAAAGAGAAAAGAGAACAGAAGAAGGTAGTAATGACTAAGAATTTTTCAAAATTAATGACAAACACTACAGATCCAGGAAGCTCACAGAACACTGAGCAGGATAAAGACCAAAGTTCTACACCTACACTTGTCACATTCAAACTGCAGAAAATCAAAGATAAATAAAGAGTCCACAGGAAAAATATAACTTATGTGTGGGGGAAGATGGGTAAGAATAGAATTATAAGGAACTTCTGTTGAGAAATTATGCAACCAACAAGAGTAGAGTAAAATACTTAAAATATTACAAGAAAATCAAGCAAACCCAAACAACCAGAATTGTGCATCTGGCCAAATTATCTTTCAAAAGTGAAGGAGAAACAGAGGTTTTCTTTCTTGTTTTAGTTTATTTTAGTTTGTGTGTGTGTTTGCATTTTTAATTTTTTGTGTTCTTAAGGGTTTTCTTAGACAAACAAAAGCTGAGTGATTTTGCTGTAACAGACATACTTTATGTCTACTAATAAATGTTTAAAATAATTTCTTCACAGGGAAAGAAAATAAGTCAGAAGCTAGTTGTGGTGGCACATGCCTGTAAACCCAGTGTGTGGGAGGCTGAGACAGGAGGATAGCAGGTTAGAGACCACTGTCAGCAACTTAGTGAAACTTTCATCAACCTAGCAAGACCCTGTTTCAAAATAAAAAATAAAAAGAGTTGGAGTGTAGCTCAGAGGTAGTAGAGTACTCCTGAGTTCAACCCTCAGTACCAAAAACAAACAAACAAACAAACAAACAAACCCCAAAGAAAATAAGTCCAATTCAATCTACATAAAACAAAAGTGCTAGAGAAGAAAAAAAGTAAAATATTTTATTTTTCTTACAATAATCGAGCTGTTTGCTCACAATAGTAATATCAACCATGTACCCAGTGTTTATAACATAGATAAATAAAATAAATGGCATCAATGTTATAAGGATGGCATAGAAGAAATGAGACATTCTGTTAAAAGGGACCTGCAGTACTCATGATGTGTGAATTGCTTAGATAAGTCAATTAAGAGACAAAGACAGACAGTGGATAAAAACAACACCCAATCATATATTGTCTATAAAAATAAATTTAAAGACATAGGCAGATTAAAGGTAGAAGAAGGATGAAGAAAGTGATACCATGCCAACAGTAATCAAAAGAAAGCTGGAAGCCACTTGTGGTGGCATGCAGCTGTAATCCCAGCTACTTGCTACTTGGGAGGCTGAGGCTGGACGATCCTGAGTTTGAGGCCAGCCTGGGCACCTGGGTACCTGGACACCTGAGTAAGACCCTGTGAAAGAAAGAAGAGAAAGAAAGAAGGAGGAAGAAAGGAAGGAAGGAAGGAAGGAAGGAAGGAAGGAAGGAAGGAAGGGAGAGGAAGGGAGGCAGGCAAGCTGGATGAGCTATATTAATCTCTGACAAAGCACATATTAGAATAGGGAAATTATCAAGAACAAATAAATATATTACATAATAATAAAGAGGTCAATTCCCTAAGAAAACATAACCATTTTTAGTTTTTGTGTAAAAGAGTGGCAAGAAGTGATGGGACTACAAGGAGAAACATTGTCACAGCTGGATAATAAACACCCATGTCCATAATTGACAGATCACTAAGGATGGAGCTGAACTGAGGGATGTCACCGATCGGCTGGTTCTAATGAGTACTTCTTCACAGAATAGTTCTCCCAACAATTGCATAATATAGATTCTCCTCAAGCTCACACACAAACTCTCTCCTCAAGCTCTCCACAGTCACCAAGATGGATTAAATACACATTTGAAAAAGTTTAAAAAAATAGAATTCAGTATGCTCCTTGACCACAACAAAATTAAATAAGAAACCAATAACAGAAAGATAGGTAGAAAATCTTAGCATATGTGGTAATTAAACAACATACTCCTAAATAGCACATGAGTCATAAAAGTCTCAAGAAAAATTAAAACTATTTGAAATAAGTGAAAATGCAATGTATCAAAATTTGCAAAAACAGTGTTTAGAGGGAAATTTTTAGCTCTGAGTGCATGTATGAGAAGAGAAAATTAATCATTTAAACTTTTACCTTAGTAAACTGGAGAAAGAGGAGAAAGATGAGCAACATACCCCCAAAGCAAGCAAATGAAGAGAGCACATATTAGATCAGAAATCAATGAAATTTAAAACTGGAAGGCAACAAAGAAAATTGACAAAACCAAAAGCGTGGTCTTACAACCTTCTAGCAAGGCTAAAAAAGAAAAAAAGAGAGAAGGCATCAATTATTCATATAAAAAATGAAATTACTACAGATTCTATGGACAAAAGAATATTATGAACAACTCTGTGCCTTCAAATGTGGTAACTTAGATGTAATGAACAAATACCGTGGGAGACACAATCTACTAAAAAACTCATGCAAGAAAAAATACATGCTTTTCCCCTAAGATCTGGAATAAGGCAACGATGTTACCTTTTCCCATTGCTGTTCAACACTACTGGAAGTTCTGACTAATGAATAAAATTTTAAAAATAAGTAAATAAAAAGGGAAAACAAAGATATATAGAATAGGAAGGGGTAAAAACTCATCTTTGTTCACAAATGGCACAATTGTCTATGTAAAAAGTTTCAAAGAATTGACATAAGATTTCCTGCAACTAATCTGCAATTATAGCAAGTTCGCAGGATACAAGTTAATATACAAAAGCCAATTGCTTTTCTATATGTCAGCAATAAACAATTGAAATTTAAAGACTATGTACTTAGCACCAAAAAATTTTAAATTTAAATACTTAGGAATAAATCTAATGAAATATGTTGAAGATCTTTATGGAGAACTCTACAAAACTGATGAAAGAGCCGGGCGTGGTGGTGCACGCTTGTAATCCCAGCATTCGGGAGGCTGAGACCGGAGGATCCGGGTTCGCAGCCAGCCTCAGCTACCTAGTGAGGCACTCCGCAACTTAGTGAGACTCGGTTTCAAAATAAAGAATAAAAAATAGGGCTGGGGGTGCAGCTCGGAGGTAGAATGCCCCTGAGTTCAATCCCCAGTACCGCAAAAAAAACAAAACAAAAACAAACAAACAAAAAAAACTGATGAAAGAATCAAAGATCTACAAGATGAGAAGATGTTCCTTGTTTGTGGATAGGAAGACTTTATATTAAGATTCTGATTATTCTTATGTGGGATTCAAAGCAATATTAATCAAAATCCCAGCACATTATTTTGTGGATTATTATAATCTGCTTCCAACATTTATACAGACAGAGGTAAGATCCAGACTTGTCAATAGTATACTGTGGAAGAACAACAACGTTAGAGGAGTTGCACTACTTGCAAATCTACAGTAATCAGGACTAACAGATAGTGGAATGGAATAGATAGCCTAGAAACTGATCCACAAAAACATTGTCGACTCATCTTTGACAAGGAGCAAAGCAATTCGAGGAAGAAAAGATCATCTAGGATGTAATGCTAGGACAACTAGACATCCACATGTACTTGAGAGACTGAGACAGAAAGATTGCTGATTCGAGGATCTTGGCAGCATAGCAAGACTCTCAGCAACCTCGCAAGACCCTGTTTCAAAACAAAAAATAAGCTGGGCATGGTGGTGCACGCCTGGAATCCTAGTACTTGGGAGGTTGAGATTACAGGAGAATTGCAGGTTCCAGGACAGCCTCAGCAAATAGGCCCTCATCAACTGAGTGAGATCCCATTTCCAAATAAAAATAAAATAGGGCTGGGGTGTAGCTCAGGGATAGAATGCTCCTGGGTTCAATGCCCAGTACTCTCCTCCCAAACAAACAAACAAACAAACAAATAAATAAATAAATAAGGCATAGCTGGGAGGTAAAACACACACACACACACACACACACACACACACACACAGAATAAAGTTGGATCTCTACCTCATACTATTTATAAAAATTAATTTAAAATTGATCACAGGCCTAAATGTAAGAGCTAAAACTATAAAACTTCTAGAAGAAACAGGAATAAATCTCCAAGTATAAATTTCCATCTCACTGAGTATATGGTTTCCTAAATATCACACCAAAAGCATAAGTAACAAAGAAAAAATAGATAAATTAGACTTTGCCAAAGTTAAAAATTTCTTCAAAGGATACCATCAAGAATATGAAGAAACAACACACAGAATGGGAGAAAATTTTTGTATATCATAATCCAATAAGTCTAATATCCAGAATAAAGAACTCATCAATAAAAATAAATTAATTTGTGGGCTAGGGTGATAGCTCAGGAGTAGCCCTAGCATACATGAGGCCCTGGGCTTGATCACCAATACCACAAAAACTAAACCAAAACCAAAACTAAAACAATGACAACAAAAACCCCTACTTTTAAAATGAGCAAATGATTTGAATATATATATTTTTAAAGAAGATACACAAAAGGCCAGTAAATAGATAAAATGATGCTCAACATTTTTAGACTTCAGAGAAAAGAAAATCAAAATTATAATGAGATACCACTTCACACCCTTTAAGCTGATACATAGCTGGTGGAAATACAAAATGTTGGAGCCACTTTGAAAACAGTCTGGCAGTTCCTCCAGTGCTCAAAATAGACTTAACCACATAACTGAGCAATTCTGCTCTTAGCTAGACACCCAAGAGAAATGAAAATACACGGCCACACAGAAACTTGCAAATGAAAGTTTGCAGTAGCATTATATAGCATAGCCAAAAAGCAACTGTAATGTTCTTCAACTGATAAAGGAATAACTAAAATGACATATATCCATACAATGCAATATTATTCCTCCCTAGAAAGGAACTATGAAATGACACATACCACAACATAGAGGAACCTTGAAAGCATCAAGTTAGCAAGAAAATTCTCTTTAATTTTCACAAAACAGAAATACTATTCCCTATTGCAATTTTCAAATTTATTGTTAGAAAGGTGGGTGCTGTATTCTTTATGTATTTTAATCTCTATGTGTGCACTGTTTATTCTTTTTTTGTCCACTTTCTCTTTCTTTCTTTCTTTTTTTTTTTTTGGCGGTACTGGGGATTGAACCCAGGGGCATTCTACCTCTGTGTTATACCCCCAGTCCTACTTTTATTCTTTATTTTGAAACAGGGTCTCACTAAGTTGCGGAGAGCCTCACTAAGTAGCTGAGGCTGGCCATGAACCTGGATCCTCTGGTTTCAGCCTCCCAAGTACTGGGATTACAAGGGTGCGACACCATGCCTGGCTCATTTTCTCTTATTTTTGACTAGCCCTTTTGGAGGTCTATCTACTAGTTTTTCCCCTACCCCCCAATAGAAGTAGTATTTATTTATTCATTCATTCTATTTATTTTGTGGTATTGGAGATTAAACTCAGGGGCATTTTACCTCCAAGCTACACTCCCAGCCATATTTTATTTTTTATTTGGAAACAGGGTCTCACTAGGTTGCTGAGAGTTGCTAAATTGCTGAGGCTGGTCTTGAACTTGCAATCCTCCTATCTCAGCCTCCCAAGTACTCGTTCTAAGCCAGGCGTGTGCCACCACACCTGGCTTAGAACTATTTTTTAATCTACTTAATTTTCCTTGTTTATCTATTTTCTTTGTCACTTTTCTGATTTTATGTTTGTAATTGTCTCATTTCTACATTTTTAGGCTTATTCAGTTGTTTTCTTATTTTCACAAGAAATGCTGAATTATTTTTAGTATTTTTCTTAATCAATGTACCTAGAGCCATAAACATACTTTTATATATTACGCATGGCCAATTATAAGTTCCTTATTCAACTTACTCCATTAGTCTTCATTCTCATTCTTTTTCTCTGGCTAAATTGGTCTATTCACATCGAACAACCTACCTGGTTGTGTTTTCCATGAGTGGTATGCCTCTGTGTCTGTCCTAGTGCTACACACCAAATAAGATTGACAGCTGATCCATCTCGTACCTGTGTCATAACCCAAACTAACTGGCATTCATCATCAGTAACTTAGAATGTTTATTAACTTTTACCATGCCTCTTCATTTTTCTCAATTAGATTGCAAGAACCTTGGAGACAAGAATACTATTTTACATTTCTGTGTCATCGTCATCATTTTCTTCTTCTTTTTTTTTTTTGATACTGGAGATTGAACTCAGCCATTCTATCTTCGAGCTACACCCCCAGCCCTATTTTAATTTTGTTTTGAAACAGGGTGTCACTAAGTTGCTGAGGCTGGCTACAAACTTGCAATCCATCTGTCTCAGCCTCCCAAGGACTGTGACTGCAGATGTGTTCCACCATGCCTGGCTACACTTTTGTATCTTGCACCATAATTTCTGCAAAGGAGGTGATGAATAAACTAGGGGAGGGGGCAGGGTAAGTAATGATTTTTACCTTAAGTTTCTCCAAATCTGGCCGTTCAATACTGACAACTTCTGCCAGTAGCTGGGCTTCAAGACCATCTTCTGTGACGGTGAAATTGAGGAGAGTTGTCTGTGCTTGTAATTCTGGCTTGTAGTGAGGATTTGCCAGTTTTGTGTGAAGGATAAGGCGGAAGTTCTTGTTAAATTCACATTCTTTATCTCCAATCCTGATATACCTAGAGGGGGCATAGTGCAGAATTTCAGAAGAACCTGGTGAACCATGACCAAAACTAGGGTATTGTGTACTCTGTTTTGTTTCCATTACAGAGTGATCTCACATTAGCAACAAAAACTTCATTTGTTAAGTGCCTAAGCGTGGGAGAAAAAAGCTGCAAAACGAGCCACTTTCAGAGATAGTCTTATTAAGTTGAAAGGCAAATTAACTCACTTTCTCTAGTTTTGGTGTGTTTTCACTGTCCGGACATCCTACCACTTAATTCTTTTCTAACAGGAAATTAAGCAAATTAGCTACCAACCCACTTTTGACTAAGCCAGTATAGACTTGTGTGGCATGTGCTTCTCTTCTTAAATAAAAAGGACATTTCTTTTTTTTTTTCAGAACTAGAGATTGAACCCAGGGGTATTCTACCTTCAAGCTACACCCCAGCCCTATTTTTTATTCTTTATGTTGAAACAGGGTCTCACAAAGTTGCAGAGGGTCTCACTAAGTAGCTGAGGCTGGCCACGAACCTGCGATCCTCCTGTCTCAGCCTTCCAAGTACTGGGATTACAAGCAAGGGCCACCATGCCTTGCTAAAAAGGACATTTTTAAAAAAGATGAGTAGTGACAGTACTGTTAAAAACAGTTATTGAGAACAATAAGAAGTGAATGAACCAGAGATCAAGTGTAATAAGTGAACCAGGTAGTGGCTGCTAGTTTAATATGGTGGCCCTGAGTTTGATAAGGCCAGAAGACTGAAGTCATCTGTTCACAGGTCTGCAGATAATCTTTTGATGATGTCATGCTCATTAAAATAATCATGTCATTTTAAAAATTTTTTTGTGGTTTTAGGGATTGAACCCAAGGGTATTCTACGACTCTGAACTACACTCCCAGACCAATTTTATTTTCATTTGGGAACAGGGTCTTGCTAAATTGCTGACAGCTGCTAAGTTGCTGAGGCTGGCTTTGAACCTGTGATCTTCCTGATTCAGCCTTCCAAGTACTGGGATTATAGGAGTGCACCACCACGCTTGGCTCATATGTCTTACTTCTACTTTCTTCAGTTATTTGTGTTGTCATAAAACACGTTACAAACAATTATTCATTCACTCAACAAACAGTGGCTGAACACTATGCTAGGCTATTGGAGAGCTTTATAGGCACAGGGCATATAGCCATCAGCAAGTCAAGCATGGCCTCTGCTCTCACAAATATTGACACTTGCTTTCTCATATTATGAATAGAATATTTATATATGAGTATAATATTTTACATGCTGATTCATTCTTCTTATTTATTCATATCTATCAGATGCCAAAAATGTGACAGGCATATCAAGTTCAAAGATTTGCTCAATTAAAAGGTAGACCAAGGGCTGCGTGTGGTGTCACATGCCTATACTCCCAGTACTTGGGAAGAAGCTGAGATAGGAGGATTGCAGATTCAAGGCCAGCCTCAGCAACTTAGTGAGATCCTGTTTCAAAATAAAAAATAAAATATGGTTGGGGCTGTAGCTCAGAGGTAGAATGCCCTTGGGTTAAATCCCCAGTGCTCCCCCACAAAAAACCCAAAACAATAACAACAAAAAAGGCAAAGGATCTGAATAGAAATTTCTTCAAAGATGATATACAAATGTCATCATTAGTCTGAAGGAAAGGAGTCAATCACAAAGGATCACACATTGTATAACAACATTTATAGGAATTGTCCAGAACAGGTAGATCAATCAATATGTTTCAAGTTCCTACAATGTAACAGGCATATAAAAATAAAAAAATCTGCCTAATTAAAAGATAGGCAAAAGACCTGAATAGACTTCTCTTCAAAGAGATATACAAATGGCCAGTAATGCCATGGAAATATGTTTAGCATCATTAGTCATTGAGGAAATGCAAATCAAAGCCACAGTGAGGTACCATCTCACACCTAGCAGGATGACGATAATAAAATCACAGATGATAACAAGTGCTGGAAAAAATGAGAAACTGGAACTCTCACACACACAGCTGGTTGGAATATAAAATGGTACAAACACTTTGGAAAATGGTTTGGCAATTCCTCAAAATGTTCCAGCAACTCCACTCTTAGGTGCATGCCCTAAAGAATTGAAGACATAAGTCAATATAAAATTTGTATATGAATGTTCATAGCAGTATTATTCATAATGGCCAAGAAGTAGAAAAAACTCAAATGTGAAAAACAATATGGGTATATCCATCCTATGGAATGATATTCAGTCATAAAAAGGAATGAAATACATGGACATCAGTATCCTGTGGGGATTGGTTTCATAACCACCTGTGGAAATAAAAATCCAAAGATGCTCAAGTCCCCAGAGTTGGCCTACCATATCCACAGATGCAGAATGTGTGGGTATGGAGGGCCCACAGTGCTTCCACAGGGATAAACCTGTGTGTGTGTGTGTGTGTGTGTGTGTGTGTGTGTGTGTGTTACTTGGGATGGAACTCAGGGTCATTGTACCTCTGAGATACATTCCCAGCCCTATTTTATTTGTTATTTTGAACAGGGTCTTGGTAAGTTTCTAAGGGGCATCTTGAACCTGTGACCCTCCTATTTCAGACTCCCAAGTACTGGGATTACAGGTGTGTGCCACCCCATTTGGCTAGGGATCAATCTTAAAAGCAGTACACCACGTCAAAGAGGCCAGTCATAAGAAATCATATGTTGCATGATTTCATTTATAGGAAAAATCCAGAATAGGCAAATTAGTGATGACAGAAAGTAAGTTAGTGGTTGCTTGGAGAATTCTAAAATACTATGGTGATGGTTGTCCAACTCCAGGGATACACTAAACACCAATAAATTGTACATCTTCAACTGTAAGCTTTAAATGCGCCATATGGTATATGAATTATAGTTCAACAAAGGTGTTACAAAAAAACCCAAAACCAACAATGATGTATCCAGAGGTCAAATCATTAACATTTGGCCTTTCATTAGTCTGTAACATAAGCAGCCATGCTGACGATATTTCTCACAGGTTCAGGATTATCTTTTGAGCATCATGAGGTGCATCACAGCATGATCTTATTTGACAAGGACACTTTTCTTAGTGAATGTGCCTTTTTTTACCTGACAACATCTTCAACCATGCCTATCATGGGGTCCATTGTCAAAATTTCTCCCACTGTAGCTAGGCTTGGTGGTACACACCTGTAATCCCAAGGCTGAGACAGGAAGGTCACAAGCTTCAGGCCAGCCTTAGCAACTTAGGGAGGCCTTCAGCAACTTGGTGAGACCTAGTTTCAAATTAAAAAATAAAAATAGGACTGGGAGTGTAGCTCAAGGTATAATGCCCCTGGGTTCCGTCTTTAGTACAAGAAAAAAAGTTTCCAAAATTGATTTCACAAGCGGCTTCGAGAAAATCTTGGCTAGTGCTGTTCAATGTATTGTTCTTAGCCTTGCATTAGTGGCTTTTAAACACAATTTAAAGACTGAAAGTTTAATGGTAATAGGTTAAAAAAAAATAAAGAGGGAAGGTGTCATTTAATTACTGTCTGGGATCTCACACATAAGAGATACCTAAGTTTATATTCATCTACATCTCCACAATGTCTGTGTGTAAACCTCTGTGTACATCCTGTGACTTTCAGATTGCCACTCTATCTTGGGGTGAATTCTTTCCTTAATTGTGGAGAGGCTCAGAGAAATGCCATGTCTCTCACAACTTCCCACAATGGCAGGTTGTTTGAATTTTCCCTTATTTGCTTATGATTTTTCACTAGGTGTGAGTTCATATTTGATAATCTTCGTGTTTTAATCACAAACCTATATCCCAAGATGAAAAGAGAATTTAAGTATTTTTGACACTTAAAATCTTAAACTTTAGTCGGGTGTGGTGGCGCACGCTTGTAATCCCAGCATTCGGGAGGCTGAGACCGGAGGATCCGGGTTCGCGGCCAGCCTCAGCTACCTAGTGAGGCACTCCGAGACTTAGTGAGACTTGGTTTCAAAATAAAGAATAAAAAATAGGGCTGGGGGTGTAGCTCAGAGGTAGAATGCCCCTGAGTTCAATCCTAGTACCGCAAAAAACAAAAAAACAAAAAAACAAAAAAAAAAACCTTAAACTTTAATGAAGAATACTGAATTAATTAAGACTAGAGTTTTCATTATTTTGTAAGATGACACAGTTCACCATGGTGGATTAGGAACTACAGTAAGAAGGCAAATTAAGCCAGGCATGGTGGCGCACGCTTGTAATCCCAGTTTTTGGGAGGCTGAGACCAGAAGATCTATCTCAGCAACCTAGTGAGGCACTCCGCAACTTAGTGAGACCATGTTTCAAAATAAAGAATAAAAAATAGGGCTGGGGATATAGCTTGGAGGTAGAATGCCCCTGAGTTCAATCCCCAGTACTGCAAAAGAAAAAAAAAAAAAAAAAAAAAAGGCAAATTAATTTTGAGATCTGTGAGGTGTGCGCATATGCCTGTGTGTTTCCATGTGGCTGAACACCCCAAAACTGAAAATCCAAAACTCAAAATTTTTTGATACCAACATGTTACCCAAAGTGGCAAATTCCATAGCTGGCTTCATATGATGGGTTGCAGTCACAACGCAGGTGCACTAAAAATACTGCATAAAATTATCTTCATTCTATATGTATAAAGTGTACATGAAACAAATGAAGTTCACGTCTAGACATTTGGGTCACATCCCATGATATCTCATTATGAACATGCAAATACCCCAGATCCAAAAAGATCCAAACACTTCTGGTTACCAGCAATTTGGGTAAGGGATTCTTAACCTGTAGGGGGCGACATGAGAATCCCTCTAGAGCAGAGATTGAGGATCTTCAGTTGTCAAGGAGCCAAAGAGTAAACATTTCAGTCATGCATCTCTGTCATACATTCTTGTCATGCACCTCTGTCATACGTTCTTGTCCTTCACAACCCTTTAAAAGTCTTTCTTAGCTATGGGTGGCACCACTACAGGCCACTGGCCCATTGCTTCTCTGCAGGATCTTATCATTAGTGGTATTAGTGCCATCTCTTCTCAGAGCAATTGAATATTTTTTCCCATCAGCCACTACACTTCCCTCTCTTAAGTTTTCAAGAAAAAACAAAACAAAAAAACAAACCAAAAAACAACAAACAAACAACAACAACAAAAACATGAGACAGATCAACATGATGCACAGTGTTCTGGTTAATTATCTAATGAAATACACCAGTGCTCTGGAAGATGCCTTATGGGTGACTCCAGGTTCTGTATCTCCGTTGCCCGCATACATGTGCCACAGAGACATTCATGAAATGTATCTGCTTTGACCAGTCTGATTTTCTGTGAACAGACAGAGTTAATAGGGGTGAGGGGCGGGGGGAGGAAGACTCTGCCATGGAAAAGAGAATGCCTGCCTATAAAATTGGGTTTTTACATCTTGCTTGGAAACATTATTTAATAGCTTTAGATTTCCCAGGGATAGTAAATTATCCTCAATTGGGGTGTTTATGATCTATGAAAGGCCAAAATTGCATAATGACTCAGTGGGTTTTATCACTGCTGCTAGGTTAATTTTTGGTTAATCTGCTATCTGGGAAATTTAAGCAGACGGTTAATACTCTCACATGATTTGAAGGGTCCAAAAAACAACGGAGTTAACCAGAGGGGTGGGAAAAGCAAACAGAATCACTTTGCTATTTCTGTGAAAGACAAGAATCCAGAGGTTACTTCTAAGCACTAAAGCAAGCTGTGAGCTCTTGAACTTCAACTCCAAGGAGGCCAGGAGTGGTGATGCACACCTGGAATTCCAGTATTTGGGGGGCTGAGACAGGAAGATCGCAGGTTCAAGGCTAGCCTCAGAAACTTAGCAAGACCCTGTTTAAAAATAAAAAGGGCAGAGGGTGTTTCTCAGAGATAGAATGACCCTGGTTCAATCCCTAGTACGAAAAACAAACCAAAACAAACACGGCTAGGCTGTGAGGGTGAGCCAAAACCATTCCGTTTCACCTGGCAGAGTTATAGAGCGAGCAGGGTTCCTGGCGATGGCTCAACGATTCCTTTTTAGGGACCCAAAGAGCTTATGACTTGTCCAAGGGCACATCACTTGGTGGTAGGGCTGGGACTAGATCCTAGATCTCTAGACTTATACAAGGAAGGTCACTTCACTGCTTTGCGCGCCTATTAGTTTTCTCTGACACGGGCAGCCTGTAATGCCAGTCTCTGTACCTGCCCATCACAGGAGGGTATTGAGAGAACATGCTTGACTCACTACCAACCTATCACCGCTCCAGAAAAATAGAGCGCCACAGCTCAGAGTTCATGCCCTGCCAGTCTTGGCTAGAAATCCTGCCCTTGTTTATGAAGGAGAATAGCACTGATTACCAAAGTGCCTGATCTTAATGTAAGAACTATAGTTTCTGGTCAGTATATTTACAATGTGAATTATTATAATTATTATTTAATTCATAGATTTTTACAATAAATCACTCAATTTATATAAAAGCTTTATATCTTCTGGCTTTTAGGAAAATAATGCAATATTTTGAGTGTGCCAAAATGTTCATCAGTAAGCAGAATAAATTGTTTTATAATAATGACAATCATCTGCAAACTTATATCAATCATAAATCCAGGTTTCATGTTAGGTTTGTATAAAAATTTGGCACACTAGGAATATAGAAATTCCTTCAAAGTTTATTCAAAATCCAGGCAAAAAGTGTTCCAGGATAAAAAGATGTAGTAAATACTTAATTTCAAGTCATGGAAGATCATTATGGTTGTGAGGAACAAATTACTTTGAAACACTTGGAAATGATTTCTTAGCTAATTTTCAGAGCACTTCTGTGACAGATGGATCGTAACATTGGCCTCATTATTAGAGTTTCCTAAAAACCACAATCTCTGTGATTGGGACAGGCAATAGCAACATAACCAAGACAGAAATCTGAAATTGAATATTATTATCTGGAATTGTATTTTCTTTCTCTTCCTCTCCTTTCCCCCACCCCTCTCTCTTACTCTGGACTGGAGATTGAACCAAGGGTCACTCTACCTCCAATCTACATCCCCAGCCCTATTTTATTTTTTATTGGAAACAGGGTCTTGCTAATTTGCTGAGAGCTTTGCTAAATTGCTGAGGCTGGCTTACAACCTGCAATCCTGTCTCAGCCTCCAAGTACTGGGATTTGGGCATGCACCATCATGCCTGGTCTGAAATTCTTATTTTTAGATTGTTTATCTGGAAACTAAGGAGTCTCTTTTACTCTTATTGACATTGTTCTCCAGACTTTGTACAGTTACTGTGGAAAATGCCATCAGTTTTAGACCACAAAAATCTAAATGAATTTCTCCAGTGACTAGGTGTTCTGAATACTAGAACCAACACTATAACTTTTTTTTTTTTTTTTACTTCTATCCAAAATCAAATAGGGAAAACAATATATTCCATTGAGGATAAAGACTGACTACTAGGGCAAATCAGTGTCTTCACAAGGAATGGCTACAGCAAAATACTTTCTTAAAAATTTGCAAAATTTAGGGTTTGGAGAGAAATCTGCAGATATTGTATTGATATATGGAAAGTTCTTACAATATCATGGACAATTCAGATAGCTACCACATTCTCTAAATGTGAGGAATTCCATTCTGGAGACCTCATCAGAGACATTTTGTTAAGACAAAGAGATAGTAGGTGGGTTATAAGGTGAGTAAATAATACAGTCTCACTAGTTGGGGAAAAAAAAAAAAAAAGAACACTCCAGAGAAGAAATCAACTTTTCAATGGACATCTAAAAGCCATACCGCATGTCCTGCTGTTTAAAATTAAAAGCTTCTAGGTTAGACTTGTGAGCTCCAACTGCTGAGGCCGAGAGTGCAGCCAAAAAGATCAGGTGCAGCAACCGGCAAGAGGTGAGTAGTAACTTAGCAACCCCAGCAGGAGGGGCTGCGCAAGTTGGTCAAACGCGATTCCTTGAGAAAGGTTTTGGCTGAAAGCTGCACAGCTGGCAAGACGTTCAGGGAAAGGAAAGAAGGAAGTTCTGAATAGAAACGAGCTAATTGTCTTGCTGCTTCATACAGTTAATATAGCCAACATGTCCTTCTAAGATAAAAGCAAACTTCCATTAGAATTAAAGAAAGAGAAACAAAGATTGATGTTTCAAAATTCCAAGTAACACTGCACAGAAAGAAAGAAAGCTGAAAAGGAAAAATCATAGCAAATTCTCTTTTGATACACACACATTTCAATACAACCGTATTTAAAT
This sequence comes from Graphiurus murinus, assembly GCA_004027655.1. NCBI lineage: Eukaryota > Metazoa > Chordata > Mammalia > Rodentia > Gliridae > Graphiurus > Graphiurus murinus. The sequence goes on along the minus strand of PVLC010006992.1, from coordinate 268 downwards.
ACTATAGCATGGTATCACAAACAAAGAAATTCTGGTTCCACTAATGTTTGTTTTTGTAAAAGATTGCAGTTTTTTTTTTTTTTTTTTTTTTGCGGTACTGGGGGTTGAACTCAGGGGCATTCTACCTCCGAGCTATACCCCCAGCCCTATTTTTTAATTCTTTATTTTGAAACCGAGTTTCACTAAGTTGCGGAGTGCCTCACTAGGTAGCTGAGGCTGGCCGCGAACCCGGATCCTCCGGTCTCAGCCTCCCGAATGCTGGGATTAC
>PVLC010006991.1:37804-66020 GCA_004027655.1 Graphiurus murinus | reverse complement strand
AAAAAAAAGCTAGGTTTGAGCTAGGACCTGACACACAATCACTTTGTATGCTTACATTATATTTGTCTTAAAAATTAAATATAGTCCACATTTTGTTTTCAGCCTGTGTCTTTATTCCTTTCATTTTGCATAGGCAGTTTCAAGCTGCTTGTCCTCTGGCAGTAGGCCTCTGTCACTTTCCCCCTGTGACATGTTTTCACGCAGTCAAATGCAAGAACATTCCCCTGGCTTTCTAGGTTGTGCATATTGCTTATTTTCTGTCCTGCTCAACAAAGGGTGTTGGATGCAAATAGAGAAAATGTAGCTCATCTTTCCTGATTTATAAAACTGCAATGGTTGGCACACATGTAAATTATTCATGAATTTTGATATTTTAATTCTTTTTCCAGCCAATCCTTTGTAACCCACCTCATAACTGATCTGGACAAACTGAAGCTTGTATCTGTTGCCTGAGGCATACTATGAGTATGTCTGAGAGAGGAAACTGAGATAAAGCGGCCAATCATCGGGATGGGAGAGCCAGGTGACAGGAAAAGCCTGGTGATAGTGGATAATCTATCGAAAGAAAAATAGGATTTACTTAAACAGTAACATTGCTTCAGGGTCCTGGCATTTCTTATTTGTTTCAACATAGGAAAAGGTGTATGACGTTAGGGTGGTGGTGGTGCAGACTTCGAGAAACCACCAGAATGACCTGATAAAGATTCCTATATCTGAAACAGATCCTTCTTTAGCCCCCTCATTCTTTCTAGGCGAGAGGGACATTGCCTCAGATGCAATGGAGAAGTTTCAGTGCTGAAGTTGAGTGATCACAGACAAGTGACTTCTTTAGTTTGATTTCCTGATCTGTGTTTGAGGGATTCTGAAGCCTGCCATAGACTTGCTAAGGAATCAAAGCAGATGTTGCAACTGAGAGTGCTTTGAGAAGCTCTGAGATTATAAAAGGCAGGGGAGTAACACTGTCATCTCCCAAAGGACAGTGTTATGAATATATTCTCATTGCGTTCCACCTCTCTTTGGAAAAGGGTGCATATATGCAACATAAATGTAATCACTAGCACTACTCTCTTTTCATTAAAAAGTTATAGTATAATGTGCTATACAGATGTCAAGTTATAAAGTTATGTTTCAAAATGCCACCAGAAATCCCAAATTGTGCTGTGATAGTTGAGTTTTCTCTTGATGTTTCACTGTTTCTTTAACAAGCAATAGGAAGTATAATAGCATTCCAATAACTTCGGCCCTAAGCCTAGTTCTTCCCTAGTGGAAAAATCTAGCATTAATTTAGCCAAAGTGCAAGAATGCTCCAGGAAAAATGGAACAGGAAATTAACTTTTCTTTAGCAGCACAGGAACTGACTGACCTTCGCAAAGCATCAATGAGAAAGCTGGCTTTCATAGTGAGCAGTAAACCTTCCCTTATGGATACACCCAGGGGCAGAAGTGATTTTAAAGGAGTTTTCCCTCATTCTTCCCTTTTTCAGTATCTTTGAAAACTATCTTTTTCTTTTTTCTGAATAAATACTGCAAACATTAACGATATATCTGAAACTCCCTACTGCACAAGCTAAACCTATTTATCCAAGTAGGTTAGAGCAACATAAGCTCTTTTTCAACCATATAGATTTGGGAGAGAGTTATTTTTGCTTGTGGGGGTGTAGATATGAGTAGGGGAAAAAGAGGTAAGCTTACCATGTTTCTTTCAAAGAAATGAGGTTAAAAAAATACCACGTCTGCTTTAAACAAATTTGATTTGTTGGAGAGAGGGAGGGGGAGAATGAGTATTAGTGGAAATATATTCCTTTAGATATTTAGATATTATATAAACCTCAAGAAGGTATAATCCTCTCCTGCGTTTAATATAAAATGATGGCAACTTAAAACGAATCTGTTTCTCTGTGTTAAAAACGGGAGTATGTCTCACCATCCAATGATGCGCACATGATCCTGTGCACATGATCCTCAGCACAATTTTTAGCAGAATACTAACGAAAGTAACCAAGCATTTAAAATAATGTAACCAAACCCTGTGATGCCTAGCATTACAACAAAAGCCTCAAATAACTTACTGACAGGTGGGTCAGGGCAGAGATCAAGTTTACACAATTCCTGGCACATAACTTGGTGAATAAATGGATTTAGTATAAATTTATGCTGTGTATACAATATAGAATTCCCTGCTGTCAGTAGTCCTTGAATTCTTTTGAATCAATTGGATTCCTAAACTCTGATATCCCAACCATGGTTTGACCTTCCCACCTGGGTCTTTATCCATTAAAAAATGCTTTCACCTCCTCTTTTCTTGAGAAAACGAAATACATCATATTAGAAGAAATGGTTTCTGCTGGACTTTTAGGAAATTTATTATTTATTATTTTTTGCAGCTTTGGGGATTAAAACCAGAGGCATTTTACCTCTGAGTTACACACCCAGCCCTTCTTAAACTTCTTTGTTTGTTTTGAAACAGGGTCTGGTCAGGTTGCTGAGAGTCTTGCTACATTGCCAAAGCTGTCCTTGAACCGGTGATTCTCCTGTCTCAGCCTCCGAAGTACTGGGATTATAGGCGTGCACCACCACAGCCTGCCAGGAACTTATGTTTTTAGCTGGCTGCAGAAGAAAGCCAAAAGCTATGATGCAACATAATCTACCCCATAAAAGAAGGATCAGAGAGTTTAGGAATTTGAAAATTTGATATCAGTATTGGATGAATAGTGCTTAGGTTCTGGCATTATTAGATATTACCATTTCCTGCCAGTTTTTTTTTTTTTTTTTAAATTTTGGAAGCAAGATGTTGGCCATCTAATATTTAAGCATTCTAGAATGAGACAGTGACTTGGCGAGCTCTGGAGTCCTGGGAATGATCCTGAAAGGAATTTGTGTAGTGTGATAAGGCAGCCTGTGGCCATAGGAGCAGGAACAGGCTGGGCTGGGTGGGGCTTCCAGAGGGGAAGCAGGAGGAAGCATGCTTTTAGGGCTCTGTCCAGCTGGGAAAAGTGTTACCCTGTTACCCGGGGTCATCTCCAAGGTTGTATGTTAGGAATGGACAACAAGCTGAAAGGACAAGATGAGGAGGCAGGGGAATCCGAACAGCCATGTGGATGCTCAAAAATAAGAAAACAGATTGGGCTGCAAGGCATACATGCGCATAAGGAAATCCAGTGTACTTCTTTTATGTGGAATCTGATGCCTGAGTAGTTAGCACACTTTTCCCATTGTTTCTTAACACTTTGGTCCCCACATGGGTAAGATAAGGCTGTTTCTCTGGATTTGCCAGGTGCGTGCCTCTAGCCTGTAGCCAAATATTCAAGGAGAACTGGAGCTGGTCAGGCTGCCTGCATGGGGCATTGACTGTGCATCCTTAACCTTCTGTGCAGTTCATGGAGGCCCTGGATTTTTAGGGAGAATCTGAATGAACAGGTTACTACAAGGATATGAATGCCAAGAGGGAAAGCAAAGGAGCAGAATTGTAATGTGCCTGGGATTGATAATACTGAACATGTGAAGTAAAGTGGGCTTAGGAACCTAGCCTCCTCTCCCAGGGGGTACAAATGTGGTGACTGGATAGAGAGTGGATAGAGAATCTCTTAAGCCCCGGCTCAGTCCCTCAATCTACCCTATGTCTAGCAGGTGGTGTGTGAGGCTGGACACTGCCCAGAGGAGAACATGTGTGCTCTAGTGCCAGGAGAGATTTGAGCCTGGCTGCCAAATGTTCTTGCTTGATGACCCAGTGCAGAAGCCGCTGCAGAAGGCAGCAGCGCTCGGAGGACATTTGAGGTCATAAACTGGGCAGGATGGGTGGTGGGGGGATGGGTAGCAAAATATGTAGTTGGGAATATGGAGAGAATGAAAGGGAAGAATTGAAAGGGAGAACGAAAGTAGGAAATTCAGGAATTGAATAGGCAAATACTATGAGGAAGTTCTAAGACTAGACAACAGTGACCATCTTTTCTAGGCCATGAAGAGAGAATGTAAGGTTTGATAAAGGGATTTTTATAGCCTGACGTGTGAACTACTTTTTAAAACATTATAACGAAGTATGAAATTAACTCATGTTTCGTTGTGAAATTAGCAAATGGCCTGTTTTTTGTCTAGCTCCCAAATCTAAGAAGTATGTTCATTATATACATAGCATCAATGTCCATATTCTTTCCTAATGGTATGTTTATTCTAACACTTTTTTTTAAAATCAGAGAAGAACAGTAGAGCTAATGATTTGTTGATTATTTTAATGCTTCAATGGCCCTAATATATAAACACTGCCTTTTTCTTATTCTGCTAATAATTTGACAGAACCTCTATGAAATCATTTAATTAAAAATTTTAAGGTTTTTATTGAAAATATTTTACTTTTTTAAGACGTTCTTTTATCTGGCAGCTTATTTAGAAGATACTTACTTTATAAAGCCTGACGTTTGTGAGGGACTATATGTTTTTTTTTTTTTGCGGTACTGGGGATTGAACTCAGGGGCATTCTACCTCCGAGCTATACCCTCAGCCCTATTTTTTATTCTTTATTTTGAAACCGGGTCTCACTAAGTTGCAGAGTGCCTCACTAGGTAGCTGAGGCTGGCCTCGAACCCGGATCCTCCGGTCTCAGCCTCCGGAATGCTGGGATTACAAGCGTGCGCCCGGCTTGTGAGGGACTATATGTTTTTGAAGGCTTCTACGTAAACTGTTTTCTACTTTGGTTTTGGCAGTGGCAGGGTAATTAAGTGGAAGGTGGGGTGCTCATTTGCAGAGGAGGAAAGATAATGAAGTACATCCAGGGGAACTTAGAGTTCCAGCGTGTCATGAATGGGGACTGGGAAGTAGAGGGAGGCTTGAGACTCTGAAGGCCTTGGGGTATTGCTGAAAAAGCCTGGAACTCGGATTCAGAGTGTCTGGCATCTATGAAAAGGTTTGGCCAATTGTATGCTGCTTAGGTATCGATATTGTTGCTATAATGGCCCCAGTGCCTTTTCCTTTCTGCTATATTCCCTTTGTGTGACTTACTATTTTAAGGCTGAATTGCTGAATTAACTCATTGTTTGAGCCCCAGGGGATAGAGATTTGCTATTATTTTGACATGTCTCAAAAGAACAAGGTCGCTCCTTGTCCTCTGCTTGCTATTTCATAAGGATGGATTGTCAATTTGATGTTTTCTTCATTATGGAGGATGTACTGTAATGACTGCTGACAGTGAGGAGACTCAGAGGGCAATAAGGAACCTCGGAGAGTCACCGGACAGCACTTCCTCTGCAGTCTGCAAGTGCGAGCAGGGATTGGGGGCTGCAAAGAAAATAACTTTGTCCTCCTGTTAGGCTCTATGGCAATGTCTGAAGAGTAGAAGGGCAGGGAAGGGGGGAAAAGCATAGAAAAAGAGGGCAGAGAGAAATAAGGAGTAGAAATGAAAAGGGAATGGTTTTCATTTGTTCCAAAATAGGGAGTAACTTCAAATGTGCCAAAAGAAAAAGCAAAGGACATTCTCTCCTGATCACCTCATTTCAAGTTTTATCTCCTTAAAGATTCTTGAAGGAAGTTATCAGGACCACCATCTCCCAGCTATTCCCCAGTCTTTATCTTCTCAGCTGGGTCTTTGTTATGTCTGTAACTTTACAGTAAATAGTAAACTGATGGCCCACAGCTGTGCATCGTGGGTGGCAGCTCAAGGCAAGGAGTCTTGAATTAGTTGGAGGAAAAGCCTCCAGAGGAGACTGAAAAATATGTCTTGTGTGACTTTAAAAACAGCTAGTAAAGAGAAAAAGGGACACTTTGGAGAAGCAGAGAAGGGAGACAGACGTGATCAATTCCTCCGCCCTGGTTGAAATGAGGAGCAGGTCAGGGTGGATGGAGACTGGGAGGCCAGCGGTCACAGCTGGAGACCACGGACATGGGCTCCAGGAGAAATTGTTCAGCTGTGTTCTCAGTTGTGTTTTAACATTTCCTACGCTCCCAGATTCATGCTACGTTGGAGGGTTAGTCTGGGGAAAGAATGAGCAGCATACAGATGCTACGCCCAGCATGAGGGCCCATTCCCTGGGGTTTGCAAAAGCTCAGTCTGCTTTTTCTTTTCTTTCTTTCTTTCTTTTTTTTCTGTCTTTCAACTTGTTGTCTGCTATTCTCTCCCCTTTTCTTTTTCCATCATTCACACCAGCTCAGTAGAGTGCACTCCTTTCACAAAGTTCTATGTTTCCAAAGTTTTGAATGAGGAGAATGGGCAATACATGCGGAGGTGAGCAGGGAATCCTCAGGGTTTGCCTGCAGATAATATGCTTAATGTTGTACATATGTTGTGGGAAGTCTCTCCTGATAAGCTCAAATCATGCTGTATCTGTCTTTCAGATGTTCCCTGTGAATTAAGGCAATTTGACATCATTTATCATTAAATGTTTTCTGGCATGACTGGCCAGATCAGGGTCTGTCTGCTGTTCTGTTTTTCCCCTGTTTAAGCCCTCCTGGTTTCTTTTTTCTTTTCTTTCTTTATTTAAATGTGTGTGTGTGTGTGTGTGTGTGTGTGTGTGTGTGTGTGTGTGTGTGATTAGGGCTTGAACCCAGAGTCATTCTACTTGGAGCTATACCCCCAGCTTTTGAAACAGAGTCTTGCTAGGTTGCTGGGGGTCTTCCTAAGTTGTTGAGGCTGGTCTCCAACCTGTGATCCTCCTGTCTCAGTCTACCAGGTACTGGGATTACAGGCTTGTGCCACCATACTCAGCTACTCTCCTGGTTTCTAACATAAGTTAGGCTTAGACACACCCTTTCTGTTTACTTAATGTCTTCATAGCAAATCCTTTCTGCAGGACTTTCTGGAATCTTCTAGTCCTAAGTACCCACTCTCCCTCCTGTGATTTCACTGAGCTGTTGCTGCCTCTCTATACCATTTCTGCACCATGCCAGGTTCCACAGTGCAGAGCCCACTTCCCAGCCCCTCCTGGTTCCTCTCCGTCCAGGCTTCCCCTGTGTGGGTAGGTGCCTCCCTAGGGTGCTCTCAGTCCCTCAGTCACTACTACCGTAGGATTTTTTTTTGTTTGTTTTTTTGCAGTATTGGGGATTGAACTCAGGGGCATTCTACCTCCGAGCTATATCCCCAGCCCTATTTTTTTATTCTTTATTTTGAAACAGGGTCTCACTAAGTTGCAGAGGGCCTCACTGGGTAGGTGAGGCTGGTCGCGAACCCAGGTCCTCCGGTCTCAGTCTCCCAAATGCTGGGATTACAAGCTTGCACCACCATGCCCGACTACTACCATAGTTTTTAAACCTCTTTTCTGCATGATGGCAGGATGGCTTAGAATTCTTAAGAAATCTTGTGATTTAGGTAGTTAAAGTCTGGCCATCCTTCCAGAAGAAATAAAGAAATAAACAAGAAAACACCCTTCCTCTACCTCTACAAGATCCAGCTTTCCTCATTTGCTTCCTCCCTCCTGTGGCTTTTGATAAAAAGAATCAAAGTTGTACCTACCTGTAAAGACCAGCCGAAAGTTACTTTTATATTCTCCACTACTCACTGGGTTTAGGTTTTCTATAGCTACCTAACAAGATAAAAACGAATGCTGCACTGCTCTTTTAAAAAAAATCATCATTATTTCTTATTGCCTACCTGACTGTGTCTGCCAGTCACAACATAAAGTGCCCATGATGCTGACCTTCAAGGACTGCCTGATTTAATTTCATTTCCCATCTTTCCTCTACTTGGAAGAACTGTCTTTCTTCTCTCATTTTATTTCATATGAAACATTCACGAGATAGATAAGCAGCAGCACCATGCATTCTGAAAGAGGTCCTGGGTCATTTTTTAACAGACCATAGCTTTTATCTCCATAAATAGGTACTCTGCATGATTTCATTAACTGTTTAATGCTCCGTTTGCTGAATAGCAAGCTCAGGAGGGACAGGACTTTGCTTAGGGTCTTTCATTGTTGCCTTCCTCAGAGTCCAGGACCGTGCCTATCACATAAAACATGCTAAAAAAATTAGAGGTGAATGAATGAATGAATGAATGAATGGTGAGAAAAAGCCAGGAGATGGATATAGAGATAGAGACAGACAGAGACCCACTGAGATAAACAGTAAAGAGCCAGGAGAAGGAGCTAAAATATGGATCAAAGTTCTCATGGGTTTGGGGTAGAAACAGAAATGGGGAGAAAGCTGTTGGGAGGAGGGAGGATGTGGAACCTGGGAAAGAAGCAGTATAATTAGCTTTAGATAATAGGAGAACAGGTTTCTTCTATGGAAATAGGAGGAAAAAGAGGAAATGTCAGTTGTGGTGTAGATAGGATCCAGGTTATCCAGAAGAAAAGCCATACATGTCACTCAGCATGTTTCCTTCTGATCTACTAATTTCCTCTGAATGAGGAGGGAGGCAGAGTTAGCTGCATAAATATATGGAGGAAGCTGGAGAGTGAGAGAGAGAGTTGACCAGGGAAGAAGCATATACCAGGATAGTTTGGGGAGCCTGATCCTGAACTGAGCTGCACTTCTGTTAGCAGCTCTTGGCAACGTCAGTGCGGGGGCAAGACCGGCTGGCCGCTGGGGTTTTCCTCTGGTCAACCAGTCTTGACAGCACCTCTTACCTCTCAATTTCCTTGGCTCATCATAATTGATGACAACGAGTTGCTTATGTCTGCTTTCCTTGATGGGCGTTTGCTCTGTGGAGTCAGAAGCCTGTTTGTCTTGCCTCTGGGGCTTCCTGACTCTTGCAGGTTTGAAGCTGTTCCATGTGGAAGAGCAGTGGAGTGAGGTCATTGAGTAGAGTGGGAAGAGGGTGGGTGGAGGGTTGGAGACAAACTCTGAGCTGTGGATAGAGGTGAAGAAAAAGGAGGCTAGCAAAAAGTGAGGATTGGGGGAGTGACTATAGCTGAAGCACTAATATACTGAAGAAATGAGACTTGCAGTGTGATTGAAAATGGAATATCTCGCTTCCTAATCTCAGAGGAGGGGCTCCTTTGGGGATCATAAAGTTGAAGATGTGGCCATTGGAGTGGGTGCCTGAAATGAATGGAGGAGACACTCACTGGGGATGAAGGGTCATGCATGTCTTGTGGCCTAAGATGCAAATGTTGAAGCCTCCAGTCAGATTGCTCTAGTGAACTTTTTTCCTACCTCATAGTGAGTAAAATAATTAAAGAGCATGAATATGTTTGTAAGTGATGAACTCACACTCTGAATTCGTGCATCCATTCATTTGTTCCTTTCTTTTTCCATGTTCCTTTATTTAAAACCTGGTATGAGCTGCATGTACAACAATGCACAAGCAGACAAGTCTAGTCCCTCGTAGAATGCAGTAGTAGGAGAGGCAGAATTTAAACAAAGATATATAAGCATATATCATGAAGCGGACTGGTGGGAAAATTATGTTGAGAGATCTGTGATGATGGATTTTGGTACTTGTTTTTAAAACACGATCTAATTTGCAGAGGATCTTGCTAAGTTGCCAAGGCTGGCCTCAGACCTTCCATCCTCCTGTCTCAGCCTCTGAAGTACTGAGATTATAAGCTTATATCACCTTGTGACTGAGGATTTGTTTTTGATATAGAAACTTATTTTTGCTTCTCTAATATTTATTCAGAACTTACATAGAGCCACAGATGAGCAAATTTGCCTACTTTTGGATGTTGAGGATTGGGATAGTGCCAAGGTACAGCTTGGAAGCACAGTTTAAAGGTGCTTAGTGACATAGAGTAGTTCTGAGAAATGTGTAGCCATTCCATGATGGTCTTGAGGGTCAGTTGAGTCAGATGTAAGATGCAGAAAGAAGTTCACTAATGCTTCATTTAAATAAGAGCATTCTTAGAAGGCCCTACTTGCATATCTAGGAACCTGTGAGTCTTAACTATCATGCAATTATAAGATGATTTTTAAATTAAAAAATATGTACAATGTGTATCCTGAAAAACTCTTCCATTTTACTTCTTACATTCTCTAAAATAAGTGTACATTTTGCCAATGGGAAGAAGAACCCATATTTTATTCTTACAGTGGAAAAATTAAAACATAATTCACTATGATAGACTGTGTAATATTTCCAAAATGCCCAAAATCTGGACCAGGAAGGCAATTTAACTCTTAGTCATATATGACACACATCCAAAGTCCACTATATGATTTGTATTTGAGCGTCAAAAGATATCATAAATACATGGCTACTTCAATAAATCCAGAAAAAATCTTTCTGTCGTGTGGAAAAAAAGCAAGTTTTATTTTTCATCCCTACAATATTTTCAGGAGCTGTATTTCTTGGTTTCATGTAAGACTTGGCAAAGACTTTTTAACAGTATAGGTAACTGAGGAATATAGTACTTTATAATGTTTTTAATTCAATTTTTACTGTGAATTTATTCTTTTGCTCCAATACGTAACTAGTTTTGTTATTATTATCCACAATTCTATTGAAATAAAGTTTTTAATACAAGTTTAAACACTCTCATTGCCAATATTCTATTATTTGTATTTACAACAAAAAAATCTTACCTATTGATTAAAATAGATATTTGCATCCATTCATTCAAAAATATTTATAATACACCTCTTTTATGCTAATTATTGTGCTTTGGCTGGGAAAACAAAGTGAATAAAACAGAAAAAATATGCTTTAGTTTAGCTTATATTCTAGTGTGGAGAGACAGATTAGTAACATAGTAAATAAATTCTATTTGTGCATTAAAAGATGATAACCCCTGCAGAGGTATAGGGAAGTATATCATTTATTGCAAAAATGCTTTTTATGACAGAGACTAAACAAAAATATTTTGGAAATGTTGAAAAACTTATGCAATTTTTAATATAAAAGAAAAGCTACAATATATTATCATTCAATTTTATTTATATAAAATTTAGCATCATTTATTGGTGAGACACTGTTGGGTATTTACGTACTAAAATTTCATGTAATTCCCAATACAACCTCATGAGGTAGAATTTGTTACTTAAGCTGCACAGATGAGAAAACTCTGATGCAGATAGATTAAAAAACTTGCTGTAGTGGAAAAGCAAGCTAGTGGGATTTAAATTCTGGCTAAAATTCAAATCCAGGTTTTTGATTCCTGATCCTTGTCTCATTTCACTCTACACTGTAGCACCTGACACTCTGGGCAGTTTATTACAACATTCTATCCTTCGCTTTATGAAAGGTCTTATAGAGATTCCAGATTTTGAAGTCCCTCCAACAAAAATGTGCTTGCTTGTAAAACAACCTTCATGAAGTCTAGTGAAGTGATCTCTGAAGAAGTATTTTGCAAAGAACTCAAGGAGAAAGTGACAAGTGACTCTGGAGTTCACCGTATGAACACCCAGGGACACTCACTGTATTCTAAATTCTAGTCATCAGGGTTGTAAGTCTGAAGTTCAGTTGTGGTGATGGCTGGTAGTTAAATATTTTCTTCTGCTGAAAATATATATTTGAAATGTCAGGAGTAATCAGGAACTCTTATTTCCAAAAGTGCTGCTGTTCACATTTGCTGGTGCAGTTAACATAATTGTTCATATCATTTTTATTTCATTTACACAGTGTGTGCACCTGTCATTGGACGAGCTAAAACTGGTCTCATCCTTTGGTATTAGGCCATTCTGCTGATACAGTGTGTTATAAATATTACAAGGACAGGCGCAGTTTGTATTACAGGGTAATACAGCATAATTTTAACAACAAGCTCATTTCCTATTTATTCTCTATAGTCCAAGACATCAGAGTTAAAGTTTCAGTCCAGGGCATAAATAGTGTTACAAAATATAGCCAGTAATTATACTTTAGAATATGCTCTGCAGAAGATATGCTAGTAAAAGTTACATTGCTTTTGCTTAAGTTGAGGGGGGGGAGAGTAGGTGTGATATTTTTCAAAATTAAAATTAAGGCAGCTTAGAGTTTTAATGTATACTCTCCTCTTGTGAAATACCTGCTATGCTTGAGCCAGCTGTAATAGAGAGGAATATCCTGTGGTTACGAAAGAAAATAATGTGAGCAGGGAATTCTGGATCCTGTGTGTGTCACTTGAGACACTAGTATATTTGGAAGCATCTGTCTTCCCCTTTCACCTAGACGCCTGTTTTCTCTGACATTCTAAGAGCCACTCTGTTCCTTATAACCAAATTCCTTGGTCCAAGGACTCAACCTGTGTTCAGTTTCAAACACACCTTACAATTATATTTGTTAGAGAATCATATCCCTTGGTCCAAAGACTCAACCTGTGTTCAGTTTCAAACACTCCTTACAATTACATTTGTTAGGGAATCATGTCCCAACTTGCAAGTGAATCCCTGAGTTTAAAGTTTCCTCATCAGCTGGATTTGGTAGTACAGGCCTGTAATCCCAGTACTATGGAAACTGAGACAGGAAGATCATAGGTTCAAGGATAGCCTCAGCAATGTAGTAAGACTCTCAGAAACCTAGTGAGATCCTGTTTCAAAATAAAAATTAGAAAGGGCTAATACGTATAAACACACACACACACACACACACACACACACACACACGGTTTCCTCATCAATAAAACATAACATTCTTTTATGCAGATAGACACACATACATACGTACATACTAGGGATTGAACCCAGGGGCATTATACCTCTGAGCTACACCATCAGCCTTTTTTATTTTTTATAATATAATAAATTAATATTTTTAATTTTGAAATAGGGTATCACTAAGTTGCTAGTTGTTGAGGCTGACCTGGAACAAGTGATCCTCCTGTCTCAGCCTCCCAAGTATTGGGATTACAGGCATGTCCAGCTAAAATATAGTGTTCTTCAACAAGGGAAAATAGCTCATCAAGCATGCTTTCCCAAAGTAGTATGTATAGAAGATGTGATTAGCCAGTGTTCTCTTCTTTTTCATTACATTCATTATGCATGTATTAAGCACCTATGTTAGCATGTGTCAGGAAGAGTTCATAGTCAGTTTTCCTGACTGATGGTTCTTTAGGACATATTATTACTTACAAAGCACATAGACAGCAAACCCTATGTGGCAGGCACAGTTCTAACACTTTACAAATATTCACTCTCCAATCCCTATCATGCTTTCAGGTATTGTCTAAGACCACACAAATAGTGCTGGTGAAGATAGGTGATTAAAATCCAGCAGTTTGGCTCCAGAGTTCTCCTTCACTTTGCTAAGCTTGGTCTACTAATTTTCAGATAGCAATGGTGTGTATGCAAGAAAAAAACCAAAAAACAAAAAACACAAGACATAGCTCCTGCTTTGAAAGGATTTACAATCTGAAAATTGTTTCTTCTTTCCATACATACCTTCAAAGATTTTGTTTCAGCACTATGGTTCATTAATTTCCAAATATTTTCATTTATTAAGCATGTGTCAACATATCCTGGGAAGGACATTGAGGATAGACCAACAATGCAGGCTTGGCTTTTACGGAGCTGACATGAGGGACAGATGTGGCATCTTTTCATAAATGCTAATGGGAATATGTATTTCAATTAAAGTTTTCTAAGAGGAAATGTTTGGATATTGAGGGATGGTTTGGAGTTCATAAGTGGATAAATAGATAAGGAAGGAATTGTAAGTGGAAGGCATGGTGATGTGTAAAGGAGGAGGATGGGAATCAGGGATGGAAAGGATTCAGTGTGATGTGACCAGAGAAGGAAAACAGGGGCTGAGTGTAAAGACCTTGACAAAGAAGTAGAATCGATTCTGTCAGTAATGGGAAATAGTGTAGAAATTTAAGTACTAAAAAACTTGGATTGTATTTTAGGCCCATTAAATGGACAGGTTGATTGGGAACTGCCATTAGAAATAATTTGATTTTTACCAATTCCCCCTCCTCTTCTTCCACCCTCTCCTTTGCCTCCTCTTCTTCAGCCTCTCATCTTTCCTGCCTGACTTCCCTCCAATCTTACCATCTCCCCTGTATCAACGTTGCATCTCAAGTTTTCAGACAAACATCCAGTATCTGCCATTTAGCCTTATAATGAATTTGAATTTCAGCCTCTTTCTACTTGTCAATTCCAAAATTCCCTTTGCCAGTGGAATTTCAAATGCATTATGAGAAGGGGGAATATTTATATTGGAGAGCAATAAACTATTGTGGGAAGAATCTGGAATTATGAAACGTCAACAACTCCCCTTTTCTCATACTTGAAGCCCTGTCCTGCTTCAGGTTTTGAGATTCATTCAGGTTTTGCTCCGTCTAAATGGAGAGGAACAGCAGCACTGTATGTCTATGAAGAACTTCCAGTTTGCCTCTTAGCACTACCTCTTCTTGACCATGTCCTGCCAGCAGAAAACCATACCCTCGCAGTCTTCTCCTCTACTATGTTCATCTAAATTAGCTATTGAAAAATAATGCAGCTGGAGCTCCTTTATGAAAGCACAGTGCAGCTGACAGTCATTGCTATTAACTGATATTTTCAGCTAGAGTTCAGCTCTATACTTCTCTGCAGCAGTTTTCCCCCAGGGAGCTCTGTATTTTAATGGCCTAAAATTTTCCTCTTTCTGTAATTGTGAGAACATTTCAGTTCACCTTCAGTTCTTGCATAGAAGGTTGTTTTTGTTCTTGTCTATCTTTCAGGGAATCTTTCATTTCTAGAGAAAAATGTGAAGAATAACTTTCTGAATGGCATTTAATTTGCATTAATGATGTTCTGTAAGGGAAATGTACTAATTTTTTGTCTTGAATTTGTATACTTTTTTCCCCACCTCCTGTAGATTGAAGAATCAATGGAGATATACTTTGGCAGTCATGGGAGAAGAGCCATACTCTACAGGCCTACTTCCTACAGCAAATTGGAACTTCAGCTGCACCAGAATATTCTCACTCAGCATCACTATACAGTTGTCATTGCTGAAGAAAAGCGTGGTGCTGGCCTCGGGCTGGGGCTGCCAGAACAAGGTCAGAATAATAAGAAGCAATTTCCAAAGTTACTTGACATATAAGATAAACAATTTCTAGAATATTCTCCTGTCTTCCTTTAAAAACTTCCACAAACATACAAAAATATTTTTATCCATGATCAACTTAGCTCTTTGTTTTTACTTCCTTTCAATATTTCTTTAGCTATATCTTTTTATCCTTGAAATTATTTTGTTGATATTTTTGTAGCAGTTTGGGGTTGCATAGTCCACGTTTAAATGCTACATTAAAATTTTTTATGTTTATGAGCATGAATACATGTTCTTCCCAGCACTAAAATGCTCCATATTTTAAGAAAATTGCCACTTCATTTGACTGCAAGTGGAATGTGCTGGAAATTGTTTCGAGAAGCCAGCTTAAATATGATTCACAGATGGCTCTGAATACCAAAGAAGTAAGAATATTTATTACACACGCCGTTACTCGTCAAATAATTTTATTTCTATCATTTGAAGAGTAAAATAAGAGATAAGTTTTAAACAAGTTATTTCAAGATAAAATTGAGCAAATAATGAGGGATAAAAAAGCAAAAACAATAACAGCTAAGATTTCTTGAGCAACTAACCATATGACAGATTCTCTGCTAAACTCTATATATTCATGACCTTATTTAAAACACTGTAGCCTGGTGAGTACCAAGATTAAGAAATATTGATTCCACCCTAGGTGAAGTGATTTCCCATGTATATCCATGTATCTTACATCTGATGTAAACTAAGGACAAATGGGAAAAGCTGGCTCCCAACTCTCATTGTCTGTGTTCTTCCTCTTACCCCCTTCGTGCCCCAGTCTCTCCTTCGGCCCATTGACTGCACTGAGCTGTCATCATGAGAGTTACAATGATGTGGATTACTTATGCAGCATAAGAAAATTAGACTTTTCTTATTATAATTAACACAACATTGTCATCCCTCAGTATCTGTATGGGATTGGTTCCAGGATCTCCTACAGATACCAAACACCCTGGGTGTTCAAATCCTTTATGCAAAATGGCATAGTCTTTGCATACAACCTATGCACATACTCTCATATAGTTTAAGTCACCCTAGATTACATATAATGCCTAACACAATGTAAATGCAAGGTCCATAGCTGTTGTACTAGATTGTCCAGGGAATTGTGATAAGGAAAAAAGTCTATACATGTTTAATACAGATGCAATTAAAAACATTTTAATCTTGGTTAAGTCTATGGATGTGGAACCTATGGGTATGAAGAGCTAACTTTATATCTATTTTCCTATTTATTAAAAGGCACAGGGAGAGAAGCAATTTGATGTAACTGCTGATTTCCATGGCGGTTTTCTTTGGGAGAGAATGGTCAGATCTGGGTGCTGAAATACATCCCATAACCACCTTGCCATCACTATAATGCTTCTTTTTCAATTAGGTGTGCCCTTGCTGGATTGTGTTGCTAAGGAAAGTTGGGGATATATTTATGAGAATGGTGGGGGAGTATTAGCCTTGATCATTATGTTGGCAGTAAGCTACTTAGTCAGCAAAGTTATGAGGAAGTAGAACCCAAGAAAATCTGGTTGTTGTTGTACTTCTTTTGTTTAGTTTTAATTTTATTTTTATACTTTTATTGGTAGATTGTAATTATACATCATTTTAAGGTTCAGAGTGATACAAAAATACATATACAGTTCTTGGTGTATTTCCCTTTGCATTCCCCCACATTCCACTCCCTATACATTTAATGAGATTGGCAGTGATATCTTTATATATGAACATAGCATCCTTTGAACTGTTTCCTTCTTCAATCCTCTTTCCTCCATCCATCTCCCTCCTTCAACCCCCTTCCACTATTCTACTCATTTCTCTTCTCATTTAAGTCCCTTTTATTTCCTATTTTTCTCTCTAGCTTTCACATGCATAAGAGAAGAACATGACCCTTGAGTTTCTGAGACTGGCTGATCCCACTTAGCACTTAGCACAATATTCTCCAATTCCATCCATTTTCCTGCAAAGGACATAATTTTGTTCTTCTATGTGGCTGAGTAGAATTCCATTGTGTATATATTTTCTTCATTTACCCATCTGTTGATGGACACCTGGATTGGTTTTGATGAGAAGAAAGATCTCAAGATGTACAGAGAATGGGCCATAAGAGCAGGCCTTTATGAATGTCATGATTTGTTCCTGCCCTCTAGGAGTAATATGGCAATCTAAAACACCACAATCAGGATGCAAAGGAAAAAATAAAAAGGAATACGAAAGCTCTGGAATATTAATGAGAGCTGAAAATAAAATTTACAAGCTTCCTAGTTTTGTTGAATTTGGCTCTATTAGAAGGGGACAATCTAAAGTTCTGGAACATACATGAATGATATTGTCGAAAATCTATTCATCAGAGCAGTTTTTGTTATAATGGAAATATATAAAATGTTTAGTCTAACTCTCATCCACAAAATACTTCATTCCATCACAGAATGCGGTGATTGTATTACCACTGCACACTATCATGAGAGCTGTGCTCCTGAAGTCAGGACCGTAATGACATGCTACTGTGGTCTAAAATCCCTGTATTTCTCTACCTCATTCGTGCTTCCCCTGACTTACTGTGGACATGACATGGATTATCTGTGCATTTCAACTTTGATTCCATTTCAATTTTCTCCAGCTGCAAAACAGATGGATTACATTTCCTCGTTCCCTTGATGTCTTTGGGTCAGTTTTACAAGAAAAAGGAGGATTATTTTGCAGCTTCCAAATATCAAGGAAGTGCAAGGACAGCCTGAAGGCAATAGAATCTGGCAGGCAAAGGAACTGCTGGGCCCTAGAGCAAGAGATAACTATATGGTGTCACCAGCATTTGCTGATTCGGTTCCCTCTTCCCACATTCCCATAGATTTAAAAACATCTCCTTCCTAACTCTTTTTTTTTGCATTCTTTTACTCTGTATCACAAACTATTATTTCTGAATAGGCCTTAAGAAAGGGTAGCAATTTCACAATTCCATGAGTATGAAAACTTAATTTTTGTGTTTTTCCTATTTGATTTTGTAGTTTTTACTGTAGATCAATATGCATCACATACCTGAAATAAACCGTTCTTTGATTCTAATCTAACATTTCCATTATTATCATATAGAAAAAAAAGTTTTTAAAGTTGCAGCTTACTTTCTATGGCTACCAATTTAATCTATAAATTATGTTAGAATTGAGGCATTTATTACAAATTTTTTTTCTAGAAATGTGATTCTTATAGATTTATTTTGTTTTCATGTCACATATTCACCTCCTGGTTATTTTAGTGCATGCATATCAACAAAGAGCATAATGCTCTACTGTCAAATTTAAACTTGACCTCCCTGAGTCGCACAGATGGGGGTACCCGGAAACAAGTCAGAATGACCTGGACTCCACTTCCACTTATTTTTCCTTTGGCCATTGCAGTTTTTGCTGTTTGCTAACCTGCAATTTGAAAAAGATTACATCAAAAACAAAGTTGATAGGCCCACAAATGGTACTGAATATCCAGGTGCAGATTTGACACATTGATGAAATGCATTCATGATCATAGAAAAACAAATGCAAAATGCATTTTCCTTTTCATGCTTGTCTTTTCCAACTGCTTTTCTTTTCTTTTCTAACTTGACCCCAATCACTTCTCCTCTCTTGTTGTGCCATCCTTCCTTTGAAGCATAGATGGCCTTCTTCCAGCTTGGAAATCCTTTTTTTTAACCTTTCAAGGACAAAAAATTTTAAAAAACTAGAAAAAATATAAAAGGATCATAGGCCAGACAGATAACATTGTACTATTAAATAACCCATACTGGTAGAATAACCATTGGGTTTTCTATGTCATTAATTTTCCTACTACTTATTAGTAAACACATTTTTAATGGACAAGTAGGCAATCTTGAATCCTAAACTAGAATATGGGTGGCACCCCTCCCCCATTAATTCTATCCCAGGGGTGTAACAGAAGTTGAGGACTCTATGTTAAAAGGTTGTAGGGCTGTGAATATAACACCATAAACAACATAAGTTCTCTGAGCCCCAGTTCTCTATTTATAGTTCTCTATTTATTAAAGGTGGTAGTGATATTTACTTCAGAGTAGTATGGATTTAACTGCTTTGTCCAAACCCATCAGAGTTCTGGGAGAAGATGAAGCAAAGTCAAGCCAACATTTTATCTCACTCAGTAGTCTGGGAATGGGGCCCAGAATTTCATATGTTAAAACAGACACAGGTAATTCTTATGTATAGCCCAGTTCAGGGAACACTATTCTGAGATATATTATTAGTTCAAGGAGAAGAAATTTTTAGGATTAATTTTAGAAATAAAAAGACGCACAAGTCTGCTTACTATTATGCCTTTGCACAACTCATGATTTAACTATATAAGTATTTAAGCCGGGCATGGTGGCGCATGCTTGTAATCCCAGCATTTGGGAGGCTGAGACTGGAGGATCCGGGTTCGTGGCCAGCCTCAGCTACCTAGTGAGGCACTCCACAACTTAGTGAGACCCTGTTTCAAAATAAAGAATAAAAAATAGGACGGGGGGTATAGCTCGGAGGTAGAATGCCCCTGAGTTCAATCCTTAGTACCACAAAAACAAAACAAAAAAACCAACTATATAAGTATTAACAACCAGCACTTCATCTTTAAACTGGTTTTGAGAGCAGTATAAGGACAATTGTCCTTTTAGAGTTAAGCCTACAAAATGTCACAGAATGAAAACATACTTTTATGGTCTTCTAATCCCTGCATTTGTGAGAACATATAATTCTCTAAAGGAAAGGATAGAAGCACCATCCAATTATTCTCCTTCCTATTATGTAGGTGCTATTTAGTAAGTCAGTGCTTTAGTGCATAGTGGCCTAAAAGTGTGGGTGCCTTCCAGAAGTTTTAAATGTATTCCCCATAGTGAAATCCAAGTAATATGTGGTCTAAGGAACTCTGACTCAGGGTAGATTTATCATTGGATCAGAATTATTTATGTATACTTAAAGACCAGTACATATTTAGCAATTTTCTTTCAACTTCCAAATACATCTTGCACTTTCAAGTGATGTGTATTATGATCCATGTGAAAAACAAAACGCAAACCTGCTATGAAAGTTACAGAATTGGAGTCACATTTATTGATTCAATTTGTGCTTGTTTTTGTAACTTGGGAGTTTTACATCGAATGTTTTTTTGAAGAAATACAAAAAATGAGAGACTATATTGATTTTCTTTTCTTTCCTTCTTAAATTGGTGCATTGTAGCTGGGCGTGGTGGCGCACGCTTGTAATCCCAGCATTCGGGCGGCTGAGACTTGGAGGATCCGGGTTCGTGGCCAGCCTCAGCTACCTAGTGAGGCACTGTGCAACTTAGTGAGACTCGGTTTGAAAATAAAGAATAAAAAATATGGCTGGGGGTGTAGCATGGAGGTAGAATGCCCTTGAGTTCCATCCCCAGTACCGAAAAAAAAAAAAAATTGGTGCATTGTAATCATACATCATGATGAAGTTCAGGGTGCTAGAGGCACACATGCACACAGCACTTGTTGAGCCCTTCCCCAGTTCCCACCCCACTCCCTCTTCTTGCTGGAAGTTGGCAAACTGTTATCCAATGGCCAAATCTGGCGCACTATCAGTTTTGAAAATAAAGTTTTATTGGAACACAGCCATGCTCATTTGTTTAATATTACCTTTGGCTGCTTTTGTTTTATGACAACAAAGCTGATCAGTTGCAATGAATACTAGACAGCTTTGAAACATCTAAAATTTGTATTATTGGACCCATATATAGAAAAAGTTTTCTGACCCTTGGATCTCAACTAGTTGTGTATAACTTGATCCTACACAAAGGTAGTGATTAGATGGCAGGGTTAAGATGCTTAGTTTCTTAACTTAAACCTCATTCAAAATAAATTTGATGGTTTATGATAAAGCATATAATAACAAAATCACTAAAATGGAATTAGGACCCAAACTGGAAATTCCTCTTCGCTACCATAATTTAGGCTTAGCTTTGGCTCTGAGCCTAGAAGTACTGAGATCAACAACTAAAGCATTTTTAGTCTCAAGAAGGAAATATAATAGTTCCTCCTCCCAACTGCCCACATGCCTAAGCAGTATATTTAAAACAACATTTTTCCCCCCAAAGGAATAAGAGGTAGACAATATTAAGAAGTTATAATAGATAAAGGGCCAGAGCAACATTTGTACTGCAAATGAATTGGATGCCATATCTTGGATCCTAAAGTAGCCTCCAATACAAGCTATGAGTACCCTTGCAACATGACACAGAGAATTCTATGAAAAGCTAATGGTAATACTTTATACATTCTACTTTCAGTTTTTGTACTGATATTAAACGCGACATACTGTGTTCTGGAGAATTATCTTAAATATGCTGCTTCACAGTCTTTTCTCTTAAGGACTCTATAATTTACCTAAATGTGCTCTTGGGAAACACTATTAAGAGATAGAGTTAATAGAGCAAGAGATACAGATACCTAGGTAATGTGAGAAAGCTCTGTCCTTGCCTATTTAGTGTATTCCTATCCAAAACTTGTATTTATATTCACTTGTACTTTAAAGAATGTCCAACATATCTGTGGATCACTTGAAATTTAGTCTAATTTTGAAGGTTGATTTATAGTGGCTACTTGCCAAAAATGATTTCTGAAGCTTATATGGAGAAAAACCTCTACAGATCAATCTGAAACTTTTCTAATGGAAATATGCTTAAAAAATGTTTTTTTTTTTTTTACTTTATTTGTGTTAAAAAAGAATATATAAGGAAGTTGAAATTTAAATTTTCCATAACTAAGAAGAGCTTAATTTCAGTGTTTCCTTAGGGAAATAATAGACCGTGGTAATTCAAAAGTGTAAGCTTTGGAGTAAGACAGAACCTGGATTAGAGTCCTTAGGGTTGCCTTCAAAGGCTTTTAATGGTTATATAACTATATCCTTGGGCATGTTACTTAACCTCTCCAGGCCTCACTCTGTTTTCTCATTTGCGAATTAATTGCTTTGAGAATAGATCATAATTAGCATCCCAAAAATGGGAGGTAATATTGCCACTGCTATTAATCTAGTTACAGAAAAGAGCCAATGATGTTCCTCTGTAGAGAGGTACATTTAAAATATGAATTAGACTAAGGGTGTTGCTGCTGCTGCTGGGTATGTTTGTGGGCTAAATGAATTTGATATGTGCTTTTCAAATCAGACTCCCTCAACTTACATGCTCTCATTAAAATGTCTGGGCTGTAAACTCTCCTGAAATTCTGATACACACTTTATTGGATCATTGTATTAAAAGAATCTGAGATGAAAAACAATTTGTAGCCTGACATGGTGGTGCACACCTGTAAACCCTATACTTGGGAGGTGGAGACAGGAAGATTGAAAGTTTGAGACCAAACTTAGCAACTTAGAAAGACCCTCAGCAACCTATCAATACCCTGTTTCCAAACAAAAAATAAAAAGGGCTGGAGTGGAGCTCAGAGATAGAATGTCCCTGGGTTCAATCCCCAGTACCAAAAACAAAACGAAGCAATCTGTAAGCTCCATAAAGTCATTGATCATAGTTTTTCTGCTTATCATTTAAAACTATTCCCTCCACATAGAGGATGCAATCAATATTCACTGAATGCATGAATAAATGAAGATAAAATAGTTCACCAATTCTTAGGCCCCTTAAATAGTAAGTACCTCAGGAAATTTACATGATAACTTAGTTAATAAATCCCCCCTTTTTTGGTACTAGGGATTCTACCTCTGAGCTACACCCCCAGCCCTTTGTATTTTGAACAACTTGCTAAAATACTGATGGTCTTACTAAGTTGCTGAGGTTGGCTTGGAACCTGTGGCCCTCCAGTCTTGGCCTCCCAAGTTCTGAAATTCCAAGGGTGTGCCACCATGCTGGGCTCACTGATATTCTACTCATACACAAATCTGTTCTTATAACAAAAAGAATGCAAATATATAGTAGTATCATAAGGCTGGTACTTTGTACATGGACTGCTTCTGAATATTTAAGTGCTGTGCTCATTTTTCAGAATTTTACTTTCAGGCTCCTCTCTTATATTTGAGGGGAGTATTCCTTGACCTGTTGCTTTTGGGGGAGGGCAGATAAAATCAGTTCTGAACATGCTCAGTTGCAGGTGCTGTGAGCTTTGCATAGGAAATTGGACCAAGAAACTTCAGCAGGGGATATAGATTTGTGGGTCATCAGCTTAGAGGTAACAATAAAGACGCTCTCCAGAAAAGAATGTGTAATAGTAAGCATGTAGGGTTTGATGCTTATGAACACAGAAAGCAGTAAGGGGAAACAGTAAAAAAAACCCAGCAGCACGTCATTTAGGTGCCATCAGTGTCCTCTACATTCTGCTCTCTAGTTCATTTCTTAGCTTAATGTAAACTACTCACTTTATGGTCTTCTAATCCCTTGCTTTGGGAAAATATATCTTATGATCCAGCATTTTTATAACATATACTTCTCTGAAGAAAAAGATAGACGCACCATCAAATTACTCACTTTCGTATCATCCAGGTATTATTTAGTAAGTCATTACTTTAGCTCATAGAATGGTACCGTAGCCTAAAAGAAAACCATATTTTCCAAAACTTTTCATCCTGTTCCCAGGATAGAGTCAAAGGAATATGTAGTTCAAAAGACAGAGAGTCTATTTTATCATTGAGTAAGAATTATTTATGGATCCTTGAAGATGGCATATTTTTATGGTTGCAGCAGAAACTAGGACTGCAGTAGGAAGGAGAAAATGGATTATTCCAATGCAAAGAATGTTTCTGGGAGGCCCTACAAGCAGTTGGATCAATATTTTTGTAGTCTCATTGTCTAATGAGATGTTTGCACGTATGATTTATTTTTAGTAATTCTAGAAGGCATAATTAGGGCCAATTTAAAGATGAACATCCTTAAGCCAATCAGGGTTTTATCAGAGTTGGCCAGAAGTGTAAAAGTCCATCTCTAAAACCTAGACATTTAGTTGGCACAAAAGCAAGTCTGTGATGCAGATGTGAGGGTTGCTACATTATATAAGTGAAAGAGTAAAATGACTACTAACGTCTCCTACAACACTATAGTCCTACGATGGCATGTAACACTTATAGACAGAGAATGAGAGAAGACAAGGCAAAAAAAAAATCAAATCTCTGTTGTCATTAGAATTCCTTTTCTCTAGTCTGGTAGTGTATGGGCAGAAGAAAGGAACGAGAAGAAAGGAAGGAGTGGAGAAATGTCGGTCTGGACCAAATTTGGAGGTGGTCCCCTCTAGCTATTCATGCACATTTATTGCAGATGTTTCTACTGATAATTTAAAACTTGAGAGTCTAATGAACTTCTCCTTCCTTTTACTCCTCTAGCCCCCCAACAGCATCCTGCTGCTTTCTTGACTTTAATTTGCTATGTAACGATTGAACAGGAAGACGAAGGAGTAAAGGTCACATTTAAAAGGCACAGTGTATTTTGCCTTGTCGGTGTTTCGCCTAGCACACATCTGACATGCCTTTTTTATTATGCAAGTAATAGGCTTTAGGTACTATCTGAAGTGCTTCTGTACTTTAGTTAATCAAACTAGGGTGAAAAAAGAAATTGAATCAAAGAAAGTTATAAAGCCGCACCGTTCTATTTTATTGTGTTATGACACTCAGTAATTGTGTGCTCAGGTTTATTGTTATTTTCCTCAGTGCTTATGGAATTACTGATATATTTACAACCAAACAGAATTTTTTCCTTAATTGGCACACTGGAGCTCAAGGGAATGTTTATTTAACCTTAACTCAGTTGAGTTGTTTATACTGCAAGGACTTGAGTTCAATTTACTTTAATTTTTGAAAGAACCTTCTTATTTATAAAAGTTGAGCTTGGAGTGACCTCCCTATTCTGATGTTTCCTTTACCCTCTACTGTGCAAGAAGAACAAAAAGCCAGTGTCTCATTTTTTACGCCAAAAAACCTAAACTGCTTCCTTAAGTGGGTTTGTTCTTACAATCGAAAATGGCAACCAGATGTTTACTGAAATCCGTAGCATTTCTCCTTCAAGCTGAACTTCTTTTGTAATTGTTTGATCTTTTTAAGTTTCATAGAAACCAGATTGTGTATTTAAATTTTCCAAAGCTGGGAAATGTTTAATATAACTTTGAAGATACTTTATTCTGAACAGGTTTGTTAAATGTGCTTTCTTTTTGTATTTTTAAAAGAGATGCAGCATTGAAATTTTAATAAATAATTTATTTCAAGTTATTGTTCTTTAGAATGGAACAGATTATTTTTTAAAACAAGAAATTAGACATTTTTGTTTAGGTTTTGCCACAGACTAAACTGTGCTTTGAATGGCAGATGTAATTTGCAAAAACGAATAATTATCCACATTGTATTTTGATTGAGGAAAGACTCCAGAAAAAAAAAAAAAAAAAAAAAAACAAGCTCATTCATATGGGACCTTTCAAGATGTAGTATGGATACAGGAGTTTGAGGACTCCAGATATAGTGTTCCCTCTGCTAGTGTACCGGGATTTTTTTGGTACTGGCAATTGAACCCAGGGGCATTCTATCTCGAAGCTATTTCCCCAGCCATATTATTTATTTATTTATTTATTTATTTATTTATTTATTTATTTATTTATTTATTTATTTATTTATCTCACCAGGTTGCTGAGAGTCTTGCTACATTGCTGAGGTTGTCTTCGAACCCACAATCCTCCTGTCTCAGCCTCCCAAGCACTGAGACTACCGACATGTGCCACCAAGCCTGACTTGCTTGAAATATTTTTGATTTTTTCTTCAATTTGGGAGGAGACTGGGAGCATCTGACCATATTTCTAAGGTTACTTTTTAATTTTCCTATCTCTGAATTTCTAATCTCAATATTATAAAATTGTTGAAACCTTTTAAATCACTCCCGTTTTAGAATTTACTTGCCCCAAACTAATTGATATTTTCCCCTAGATTTCTTATCAGACCTTCCATCTTCTTTACTTAAGTTGCTTCTTCCTAACAGGATTTCTCTAATTAACTCTCTGTAATCTGAATTTCACCTCCCCTCACCTCCTGAAATTGTCCTTTCAAAATTTACCAAAAAAAAAAAAAAATCCTTTTTGTTACAAAATTCAGTCACTATCTCTATGGTTGCATTTATAAAAATACATTTGAGCTGGATGTGGTGGTGCATACCTATAATCCCAGTACCAGGAAGCTGAGACAGGAGGATCACAGGTTTGAGACCAGCCTCAACAACTTAACCAAACTCTCAGAAACTGAGCAAGACTCTGTTTCAAAATAAGATAAAATAAAATAAAATGGGCTGGAGGTGTAGCTCAGTGGTAGAATGTTTCGGGTTCAATCTCCAGTACCAAAAATAAAAGTACATTTGAGTGTAAGTACAGTATAAATGTTTCTCAAAAGTTATACAGATTTACAAAACACATAAATGGAGCAGTGACATGAATTCACTGAGGTAATTTCTCAATTTCCCTGATCTTATCCTAGCAGTAATCTCCATATTTGGAGAAATGCAGAAACCATGAAGGAATAAGACCTGTCCTTATTCTTGCATTGAGTAGGGGATATGGAGCTGGAGATGTTTTTATGAAACTTTTTCTCTCTTAACTTCTCAGTGTTGCCTTAACTTGCTTCTCCCATTATTTTGACCCCTTCTTTTTTGTTCTTCTTCCAAATATGGATATTCTCTAAGACATTTAACCCAGTCACTCCCCCACCCATCATTTGATACGCCATCAAGACATCTTTCTAGTCTCCAAATGCAATGATATCCTCAGGGAATATATTCCCTAAGAATGTAGAATTCTAATCTGTCTTCCATGGGCAGTCTTGAGACCAAAGCTTTTCTGGATACCTGGTAGACATTTTGATTTGTCTCAACATGTGTGAAGGGTTAAATGAGAAATGTGTGCATGTATCCCTTTACCAGCTTGTACCTAACAAAGATGTAGGATTACAATGCATCAATAAAAAAATAAAATAAAAAACCAAATGTATGAACAGAACTAGTGATCCGATTGCAGCAACATCTATGCTTCTTGCCTGATATATTTGTGTCATGGTTCCACATTCCCTCAGCCTATCTGGCTCTAAAGCTTACTGTCACATTCTCTTCATCTTCAACCAACACATACCTGCCCCCAGCTGTGTTGTGAGCTGCGCCCATGAGCACCAGGGCCACCTCCCTTGCAGCTGCTTTGATCTCTCTTCTGCTATCATGGTAGCTATTAAATGCTCCCCTGTTATTTCCTACCAGACAGAACACATTTTTCTTAGCCTGGCATTCAACACTTTCTGTGCCAATTGTATCAGAGTTGGCCACATCCCTGCTATAGCCTTGGTTTTCAGGCCTGTCCACACATTTGGATTACTTAAAGAACTTTAAAAATTTAGAAAGTCAAAGCCCAGGCCCCACTCTAGGAAATTAAATCAGAATTTGAGGGGTGGGAGAATGGGTCTCAGCATCATTTACATTTTTTAAAAAGCTAGTCAGGCATGGTGGCACATGCCTGTATTCCTCGTATTTGGGAAGCTGAGACAGGAGGACCACAGGTTAGCAACTTAGCGAGGTCCCTCAGCAACTTTGCAAGACTGTTTCAAAATAAAAAATAGAATAGGTCTAGGCATGTAGCTTGAAGGTAGCATATCTCTTGGCTCAAGGTCTAGTATCAATTTTTAAAAAATTAAGCTGGGTTTGGTGGCATATGCTTGTAATCCTAGAACGTGGGAAGCTGGGACAGTAGGATTGCAGATTAGATAGTCAACTTCTGCAACTTAGTGAGGCCCTGTTTCAAAATAAAAAATAAAAGAGGGCTGGAGTTGTAGTGAGAAGTAGAGCACCCCTGGGTCCAATCTTCAGTATCAAAAATATAAAAAATTTTAAAAAATGCTTCCTAGGTGATGCTAGTGTGTGGTCAGGATGGTCAGGATAGAAG
Source organism: Graphiurus murinus (assembly GCA_004027655.1). NCBI lineage: Eukaryota > Metazoa > Chordata > Mammalia > Rodentia > Gliridae > Graphiurus > Graphiurus murinus. The sequence goes on along the minus strand of PVLC010006991.1, from coordinate 38,284 downwards.
ACTACAGTAATGTGCTTGATCAGATTCCAGAGATTTCTACTTTGCATTGCTGTTCAGATTTTTGATTCCTGGCCTTCCCTTTTATACAAGTTTTTTCTACATGCTAAAAGAAGAATCATGTATCCAAGTTCCCAAATGATCTAAAGACTTCCTACCAGGACCTATCATCTAAATGTTCTATATCATCTTCCTCCACCACTCTGGGGACCAAACTTCTAATATATGAATCATTGAGGGACATCCAAATCATACTCAAACCATATGATCTCCTCTGTCATTTCTTTTTTTTTTTTTTTTTTTTTTTTGCGGAACTGGGGATTGAACTCAGGGGCATTCTACCTCCGAGCTACACCCCCAGCCCTATTTTTTTATTCTTTATTTTGAAACCGAGTCTCACTAAGTTGCGGAGTGCCTCACTAGGTAGCTGAGGCTGGCCGCGAACCCGGATCCTCCGGTCTCAGCCTCCCGAATGCTGGGATT
>PVLC010006991.1:0-37704 GCA_004027655.1 Graphiurus murinus | reverse complement strand
GTCATTTCTTTAAGTCTGAATGAATTTATTAATTCCCCTATAATCTTCTCAAATGAAAAATATTAAGCAAAATTTCTGGGAACTTATCACATATTATTTATATATCTCTGATGCTTAGAGTATGCTTTGTGTTATATTTTTAATATTTTTGTATTCTTATCTCCCCTTCTATATTATAAACTCTAAAGTGGGTCATGTTTTACTCATCTACTTACATAAAATTCTTACATACAATTAATTACTTACATACAATTAATTACATACAATTCTGCATAGGACAGAGCCTTGCATATATACCCAATAGATACACAATTGAATGCATAAAAATTGAAAAAATTAACCTACAAATACACTATTAAAATACACTCTTCTCTCCAGATATTCAAGTGCCATTTTCTTCTTTGAAGTTTAGGGAAAGAAATTGACAGTGATAAGAAATAGGTATTTGGCAGAATAAAATGAAAGGGATGTGTCCAAGCATGGCCAACAGTAGAGTACAACTCACCCCTTCCCCTAGTGTAACCTTTTTTTCAGATTTAATCAAATATCCATTTTCAAAGAAAGGAATTCTACCAACAAGTTAATAATAACTTTTCAATAGTAATAATAACTCCTTTCAACTTTTAAAAAATATGAAAGGCATATGTGAATCTCATCAAGTATGCAACAAAATGTTCTATTTACAGCAGAGAACTCTTGGAATTTAAAAAATCTTGTTTAGCATTCTACCTCCTTATCAGAGTGACCAAATAAGTTATTAAGCAGCCAGGAGAGCAGGGGAAGTCTCTGGCTGAGAGGGCCTGCATCACTCTTATGTGTAATTATGGAAGGTAAAAGGAATCCCTGCTTGAATGTTTGCTAAAGAACATAGTTTTGGCAAAGCTCCATCATAGAACTTACTGATAGGCTAGGATCATGATTCTCTGACTTGGCAGGCATTAGTATCATCTGGGAGGTTTGCTAAGTCACAGAAAGCTGGGTCCACTCACAATAGATCTGATTCAGTAAGAATGGAGAGGCAGGTTAAGAATCTGAATTTCTAGCAAGTTTCTGGGTAATGCTAATGCTCTGGTCCTGAGACTGTGTGTTGAGAATTACTGCACTAGGTATTTTGTATTATGAATTTTCAGCATTTCTTCCAGAGGCATAATGAAGTTCTGGCTCTTTAATGGTCAACCAATTCCCCATTTGCTTAACCAGGACCCTGAAGCAGCCTTCCACATTGATAAAAGACCCTAGTACTAAATTTACATAGATGTTAACGAATTAATTATGAGTTGACTTGCAAAACTTTGGTACAGGTTCGTTTAATACTGCAATCAAGACCAATGATCTCATTTGAAAATGATAGCAACCAGCAGCTGAATCTAAACTATTTTTTAATACATTGGATTTGCTGGAAGTTAGTGGGATTAAGGCAAAAATAGGGACATATGCTTTATCTCAAATGACAAATATAAGCCTCAAAAGAAAAGCAAAATAGTTCTATGGAAAAGAACATGGGGCCTAGGTTGCATTATCCATGGGAAGCCATGATTAAGTTACTTAATTTCTCTGTATGCTGTTCATTATACTTAAAATGGACACTTTTAGTTCACATAATCTTTACTGTCTATTCCAATTAAAATACAAAAAGTATAATGATAACAGAAATTACCTGTAATTTTATATTATTTGCTTTTACCTAAAACAAAGGTAGCAAATTTTGAACATCTTTCTTTATAAAAAAAATTGTGTGTGTGTGTGTGTGTGTGTGTGTGTGTGTGTGTATAGTATTTGATATTGAACCCAGGGACATTCTACTTCTGAGCTACACCCTAGCCCTATATTATTTTTTAGTTTGAAAGAGGGTGGTCTTGCTAAGTTGACGAGGCTGGTCTTGAAACTGTGGTCCTCCTGTCTCAGCCTCCCAAGTACTGGAATTATAGGCACATGCCACCATACCTAGCTTTACAGTTTTTTTTATGCACATTATACAATATTTTTTCTTAATATTATATCAGAAACATATGAATAAAACATATGAATAAAACTTATGAATAAAACATATGTTCAATGAATATAATTTCAATGACTGCATAAGATTATACTGACCTTTAATGTTTACTTAATTTAATTTACTTAATTTTCCCAGGTATTTACATATTTATCATATTCCTAATGTTTTGTTACTGTAAAAAAATGCACTAGTAATGTTTTTTGTATATAAAATTGTCTAGATTCTTAATTATTTCTTTTGCAGAAAATTTTAACATTAAAATTCCTGGAAAACAGCAAGAATCACTTTTAAAGCTCTTCATGTCATATGGTCAAAATTCTATTTGAAAAACTTAAATAGTATTTCCCTTCACATGCACAAGAAATTTTCAATCTTACCAAGCCTCACCAATATCAAACTTCTCATTTTTAATAAGTGAAACTACTTTAAAAATGAAAACTTTACCTGTTGTTCTTTGGAAGTATGATATGAAAATTCAAACTCAAAGTAGTAGTATGAAACAGATGAAAGTCCTTCTGTAAAATGATACTTGCATGATAGGAGGAATGCTGGGCATGCCAGTATAGCAAGCATGGTCCATGGTAATCTAAAGGCTCACGCAGAGAGCTAGCTATCAGGGATAATGCGGGTTTGCATGTCCATTGGATTGTTTGTTCAAGGGTTCTTACCCATTACTTGTCTACCTCCAGGAGAAATGGCCTATTAAAAGTTTATCAGCAAGATTTTATTTTGTGTGGTGCTCAAAATCTCTAATTCATAATTGTATACAGCATGACAATAATAGGATGAGACTGACTTTTTTTCTTGCCTTACAGAAAGAAATTTCATTACCTTGTCACATCGAATGTATGTGTGTGTGTGTGTGTGTGTGTGTGTGTGTGTGTGTGTGTGTGTGTTGCTTGAGACTCAGCCCAGGGACATTCTACCTCTAAGCTACATCCTCAGCCATATTTTATTTTGAAACAGGGTTTCACTAAGTTGCAGAGGGCCTCATTTAATTGCTGAGGCTGGTATGAACCTGCGATCCTCCTGTCTCAGTCTCCCAAGTACGGGGTTTACAGGTGTGCACCACCATGCCTGGCTGACAATGAATATTTTTAAGACATTCATCTTATGTCAGAGAAATTTTAATTTTAAAATGATCAATGTTCAGGTTACTTTCCTAAACATTTTCATTTCTGTATAACATCTTATTGAAAAAAAATTTGTTTTTTTTTGTGGTACTTGGGATGGAACCCCAGGGACATTCTACCTCTGTGCTACACCCCCCCCCCCGGCCCTATTTTATTATTTTTATTTTTTGAAGCAGGGTCTCACTAAGTTGCAGAGAGTCTCACTAAATTGCTAAGGCTGTCCTTGCACCTGCAATCCTCCTGTCTCAGCCTCCCTCCCAAGTACTAGGTTTACAAGCATGCGCCACCATGCCTGGCTGTTATTGAAATTTTGAAGATACACAGTGTGTGAGAAGAGAATGTTTTTGTGCCGAGCATAATGTTATGTTATTTTTACCTAGATGCATATTCTAACTTCATTTTTAGGAAATGTTTTTCCTGTTTATGAAGATGTTACATGTTTCTGATAGAATATTCAGTCAATTATTGCCAAATACAAAAGTGAAAGTGAATTACTCCAGATTACACTACCCAGACATAACAAGGTTAACAGTGTTATGTATGTGTCCAGAAATCACTCTCAACATCTCTCTCTGACACACACACACACACACACACACACACACACACACACACACACTACATATGTGCACTTATATCTCGCTCTTTTGCTTCTTACCTCTTTACAAACAGTATATGATAAAAATTTTGCTGTATGGACATAGTCTTTTTAAAGAATTTAATATATTTTCAAACCAGTAGTTTTAAGTGAGTCTTTATCATTAACTAAATGTGTTGTGCTATGTACTCCAGATGTGTACACTACTTTAATTCTCATCATTAGGACATAAGATAGGTATTTCTATTTTATAGAGAGGCACATCTTCAAGAAGTGTATCACATACGTGGAGGAGTTGAGGTTTGATTCAAGGATTACCTATCTGCAAACGTAAACTTATAATATCATACTAGTTCTTTGGAAGTATAATAAAATATATGCTTCATCCTTTTAATATCTTACTGTATGGGTACATCATATTTTTAAACCAAGTCCTTCTTAATAGATATTTATATCTTTCCAATTGAAACTACTAGATAAAATTCTGCTACAATTTTCATTTATATTATATTTTGGAGATTTGAGTGATAATGTAGAATTACTGAATCAGTGGGCAAAAATATTAGAACTGTAGTCTTTCCTGCCAAATTTCTCTACAAAAAGATAATTCTCATCTTTACTTACATCCAAGTGCTGGTTCCCCATGTGTCTATAGTATCAGATGTTACCTTTTTTTTAAAATCTGATGAGATTAAAAATACCACATAATTTTTATTTGTAATAAAAACTCTTTACTTTCAGATCAATTAAAATATTTATTTATACTAAATAACATGTTAAAATAATTTTCACTTGAAAACCTTTTTTATACTAAGTATATGAATAAAAAGTTCATAGAAAAGAAGATCCAAATGGCAAAATGAAGATGAAAAGTTACTGAAATTCACACACACAAAAAAAAAAATTGGGGAAAGACAATTTAAAGTATGGTATATCACTTTATATTCATGACATAAGCAAAACCCCAAATTGTCACTATCACCTATTACTGGTAGAGATTCTGAGAAAAGGAATTCTCATATATTGCTTATAGAAAAGCAAAATTGACTTTTTTTTGAGAAAGCTGTCTGGAAAATCTATAAAACTTAAAATACTTATGCTTTTGAAGCCAACAATCTTATTCTCTGGAACCAATATGTTAGAAGTTCAAGTATGAAAACATGAAAATATATACATGAATCTTAAAATTAACAAAGTTGACTGCATGGGAAAATGATTTTAAACAATGACAAGCAAAAATAAAAGGACTAGATTACTCTACAAATTGTTAATAGTAAATAATTAGAGGGGAAAATAGTGTACTATGTTTCAAGGATCTCTGGAAATGTGGAAAATTAATGTTATGAAACTATGATTTAGTAGATTCCTTTTCAAATATGTGAGATAAAATATGCTTCTTAGATACATAGGAACAATCCACTTTAATAGTACTTGGCATAGTTTTACATTGGCCTAAATATTCTTAGTTTTGTAGATGACAGAATTATTAGCCTCAGGAGACACTTCAGTTATACTCTTGGCCTCTGGGAAATGTGCCAATTTGAGGAAAATTGTGAAGTGGACGAAACTTGTCATAGACAATAGGCCTGTTTACCCCTCACTCAGCTCCTCCTTCTCTAAAACACCCACTGTAGGGTCCCCAGAGGCTTGGCCTAATTGGCCAGTTTATGCATACCACTTGAAACTTGGTGCTACTTGCTCATGAAAATGTACCTCCTTCCATCATGTTTCAGGGGTTCAGGAAGTCACCTATGGGAGCAAATGCCCTTGTAGTACCAGTAAGAAAAACTTGGGTCTAGTTCTAGGTGGTGTGCATGCATTTTAACTGAGGCTCTTCCTGATGAGGTCTTCTCTTTCCCTTAGATGGAAACCACTAGTGAGTGACTGTTGAGTTAATACATCTACCTTTTATGGGGGGAAGGCCTACTGAAGAAACCTGAGAGGCTGGAGCAGAGTTAAGGGAGAAAACTATATCCAGTATGTTTCAGATGACTCTTATATCTCTCTGTTCAGAAGCCGTAAATAGTAAGCTGGTAAGACACAGAAGACATTGAAAGTTCATCACTTAGGTCTGTCTGTATGCACCTACCACCCATCTGTATATTCATTACACAAATGCTTATATAAAGCTCATCAAATACTAGGATACTATCCTAAATACTCTACCAATATTAACTCATTTAATCCTTATAACATTTCCCAAATGTTGATATTTTCATTACTAAGAGGTCTCAGTTTTATGTCTCACATCTGGTTTTTGGAATGGCTTTGAACTAGTTCATTAGATTACTTATTGCTGGATTTGAAAACAGAAGATAAAACTTGCCTCATATATATCTCAAAGTATGATATTATTGGTTAAATAGATCTCCAAAGATTAATGAAAATAATACATACGAATAGATGTTCATAATCCTAAAATACTTGTGGCATTAAATAATAAGCCATTGAGAGACAGTTGATTCTTTTTCTCATGTCAGTGAATTATATTTTCTCAAGCCTTAGTTTTCATCTGTGCTGAAATAGTATGGAATTTTTCTTGGAATGAATTAGAAATCAATGACTCCCTCCTCCCTTCAGATTGTTCCCAGTCCCCAGTGAATTTTTATACAATGTTAAACCAGATATGACTAGGTTTTTCATTGCATTTTAAAGAAGTCATGCAAAAATAACTTTTAATAGAATAAGAAAAAGGAATAATATTTGGTTAAATGAAGTGTCACAATGCTAATTATGAAGTAAAACGTCCTTTGATGTTCCATGAAATCTGGTATAAGGAGTGTCTGTCAAAAAAAATCATGTCAAGTAGTCAAGTAATAAAAGGACCTGATTTAAAACATCAACCCCATAATGAGAATTGTGAAGAGGATTATTAGAGCCAGACTTCAGGATATTTTATAAATGACACTAATCACTTGTGTTTTATGCAATACACAGTTATTAAATTAGAGCTCCATGTAGGAATAATTGGTGTGTGTAGGGCAGGGAGAATTACAAAGGTAAGAGAGATCTTTCAAAGAACTATTGGACAAAGGTGTATATCAGCTCCAACTTGCATACTCCTACAGACCATCTGGGGATCTTGTTATTGGTAAATTCCATTTTGGTAAGGTTTGGTAAATGCACTTTTGCATTTCTACCAAGCTTTCAGGTGATGACAATGTAGGTCTGTGGACCATTCTTGTAAGGCCTTCCATATTTAACTGTAATATCAGTTACAACATAAGTAATCTGAGAAATAAAATATTCCAGGAGAACAGAAGAGGAAATGGCCAGTTCTGAATGTGGGCATCTAGGAAGGTGTCCCAAGTAGAATACTAGGTGTACAAATGATTTCTTTCTTTTTTATGCACATTTTATTATATTTATTTAATCTTATTTAATTTCAATTAGGAAAAATAGCATTAGTTTTATTTTTGTTTACTTTTTCCATTTTTATTGGTGCATTATAGTCTTATATCATGATGAAATTCAGAGCAATAGAGACAGCACTTAATGAACTTCCCTCCCATCCCACTCTCTCCCCTTCCCTGAACCCCATATTGAGATTGGCATTAATAATTTTGTTTATACACACCATGTCAATTAAAATGTGATTTCTTAAGCAAATATTGGAAGCAAGTACCTTTGGCAGTGTGAGCTGCATGCTATGGAGAGGCACAGGAGTTTGTAAATCCTTAAGTTCCAGGGACCAATAAGGAGTAGGTGTGTCTAAAGAGGAAGGAGTGTGTGTGTAGGGCAGGGCCCTGCTTCTAGGTAAACAAGACTACAAGAGAGCCTGGCGTGGTGGCACACGCTTGTAACTCCAGCATTTGGGAGGCTGAGACAGGAGGATCCGGGTTCACGACCAGCCTCACCTACCCAGTGAGGCCCTCTGCAACTTAGTGAAACCCTGTTTCAAAATAAAGAATAAAAAATAGGGCTGGGGGTATAGCTCGGAAGTAGAATGTTCCAGAGTTCAATCCCCAGTGCCGCAAAAAAAAAAAAAAAAGACTACAAGAACTAGGTTGGGGCAGATGTGAAGGGCTTTGGCTGTTTTGCTAAGGAATTTGATTGAAATTGTTCTGGCAGTGGTAAGATCTGTATTTTAGGAGAATACCTCTGGCTGTGGGGAGGAAAAGAGATTAGAACAGGAAAAATAAAATAGAAGCAGGGAGACTAGTTAGGAGACTTTGCAGAGATGATAAGATATCAGGTTTAGAGACTGGGATAGAATTTCGAAAGTCCAGGAAATATTTAAGAAATTTTCATATAGAATTGATGCAATTTGAAATCAATAGGATATGGGAATAAGAGGCAAGTGCAAGTTGCAAATGACCTTACTCTCTTTAGTCTGAGGGAAAGAGAATGGCTGCACTTTTGATGGTAAAGACAGTGGAAGGAAGCGCAGGTTTTTCTTTGGCAGGAGATAATAAATTTATATTTACATTTGTGTATCAGGACATATGTTCTAGAAAATAACTGGAAATGCCTCTCCAAACATGAAGATGGACAAATGTGAATTTGAAAGTCAATGGCAGAGAACTAATGGCTAAAGCAATGGATGTAAATAATATTACCAGAGAAATTAAACCTTGAATTAGTAATAAATGTAAAGAAAGGATAAGAATTTGAGAAGCAAAGCCGGGCGTGGTGGCGCATGCTTGTAATCCCAGCATTCCAGAGGCTGAGACTGGAGGATCCGGGTTCGCGGCCAGCCTCAGCTACCTAGTGAGGCACTCCGCAACTTAGTGAGACTCGGTTTCAAAATAAAGAATAAAAAAAAATAGGGCTGGGGGTATAGCTCGCAGGTAGAATGTCCCTGAGTTCAATTCCCAGTACCGCAAAAAAAAAAAAAAAAAAAAAAAAAAAAAAAAAAAAAAAAGAATTTGAGAAGCAGCCTGTATTAAGGCCTTCAACTTCAAACTTGATCTATTTTTCAGTCCTCTGGGTTTTTTTTTTTTTTTTTTTTTGCGGTACTGGGGATTGAACTCAGGGGCATTCTACCTCCGAGCTATACCCCCAGCCCTATTTCTTATTCTTTATTTTGAAACTGAGTCTCACTAAGTTTCAGAGTGCCTCACTAGGTAGCTGAGGCTGGCCGCGAACCCAGATCCTCCAGTCTCAGCCTCCCGAATGCTGGGATTACAAGCGTGTGCTACCACGCCCGGCTTCAGTCCTCTGTTTTTAAATACCACTGGAATTTTTTATTTATGGAAGAATACATCTTGCATAAAGCAATTATTTTCACTTTCTGCACTGCAGTGCTGATTGGTTTTATAATACAATTCTGAATATCAAACTCTTTGATGAGATATATAATTAGTATGTGAGAGATTGTGTCTAGCTGCAGACGCATAGCAGTCAGCATCTTATTTCCTCTGCAGAATTTGTTTATAGTTTTGATGACCACAGAGAAAATGAATCATTCTCAACATATTATATCAAGGGTATATATTGTCAACCCAACACAGCACTGTTGATGTTTACCTGAGTGTCTGACTAGGTAATGTTCCTCAGATTTTTCCACTAAAAATTATCCTTCTATTCCCCTTTTCCATACTGAAAACTTGAGAGAGGTGTTACCATACACAGTTCTCATTTAAGGAGTAGGAAGTTGTGTTCTACCTTCTTGAAAGAGGAGTAGCTGCATAACTTCCTTGGAATTCTGCATGGGAGATTTGTCTCTTCAGCCTCACTTATTTATTTATTCATTCATTTGTTTAAATCACTATGGGCTCATGAATATTTATTTTATATTTTGCATTATATTCCAATATTTTTTGTTGTTTGTTACTCAGATTATTCAAGCTTTGACCATTGGCTTCAGTGTCTCTCTTCTTAACATACTTTTGTTGGTACATTATAATTATACATCTTAGTGAGGTTCAAAGTCATACAAACATACATGCACACAGGTCTTGGTGTGTTTTCCTTTAGGTCCTACTCCTCCCCCTACATAACAGTGAGATTGGTAGTCATACTTTCATATGTGGGCGTGGCATAATTTGAACTGTTTCACCCATTAGTTCTTTCTTTTTCCTTCCCCACCTTCCTCCCCTATCTCCTTCCACTATTCTACTGGTCTCTCTCCTTATTTATCTAAAGTCCCTTTTGTTTTCTATTTTCTCTTTAGCTTCCACATACGAAAGAAAAAATTTGACCCTTGACTTTCTGAGACTGGCTGATTTCACTTAGTATAGTAATCTCTAGTTCCATCCATTTTCCTGCAAATTACATAATTTTGTTCTTCTTTATGGCTCAGTATATATACACCACATTTTCATATTCCATTCATCTGTTGACAGACACCTAGGTTGGTTCCATAATTAGGCTATTGTTAATTGTGCTGCTACAAACATGGAAATGCATGTATCACTATAGTATTTTGACTCTAATTCTTTTGAAAAGATACTGAGGAATGATATGGATGGATCATATGGTGGTTTCATTCCTAGCCTTTTGAGGAAATTCCATACTGATCTACATGGTGGTTGTACTAATACAGTTTCTTTTTGACATACCCCCATCATTGCTTTCCTGTTTGCTTTAGAGCATTTTTTTTTTATTTTCTGCAACTACAATGCCTTGGGCTTACATTGTATACTCTGATCCAATCCTTAAATCAGCCATTTTTCCTAGAACTTGGTTCCTTTTTTTTTTTTTTTTTTTATAGAATGGTATCAAAACTGGTATATGGGCACAAGGTATATTCTGATTTTTAAAAAATTGTTGGAGTGTTAATTTCTCTTTAAGTTTCTTAAGCTGGCAGCCCTTTCAGACATTTAGAAATTTGTTAAAAATGCAGCAATGAGAGTTTTCTCCTAGACACACAATAGTCTTAAAAGCAGGGAAAGTTTACATAGTAGTACACATCATCAGCTACACTTTGAAAGGAGAGTAAATAAATGGCATAAAACCTTAAAACATCATTTAAAAATGCATTCAGGGAATTTTAGCAAGCTTTCTAAAGTAATTATTTCAAAAATCTCATTTCACAGAAATAAACTCATCGATTATTTTCATGCTCTTTTTAATAGCAAATTTCTTCAGATCTTTTATTTTGCAAAATTTAAGAATAATCTTGTCCATGGGTAGATTAGAAGAATTTCAGGCACTCGAAACTCTTCCCAGAAAACATCTCACTGATATTTACAACCTCTCCTAGGGCAGAAACAGGGCAGACTTTATGACAGGAAAGCACCATCTCTAGTGTGGGTTTAGAGCATCAGAGAGAGAGAGTGGTTTGGAATTTCTCTGTTGTGAAACACAAAGTTATCACCAGCTTTTGAAAGGATATGGAGCAAGAGCCAGGACCAGACTCTTGGGGTAAAGAACCAGATGTAATTAGATTTTGTGACCATGTCATATAATTTATTGAGGATCTCAAGGTTCTGCACATATTATTCTTTTAAAGTTAATTCGGAACACTGAGCTCATCAGTTCAATAAACATCTACTCATAGCTAAAATAACCAGAGCTAGAAGCAATCCAGTGATTGTTTCTTGTTTTTAAAGAGCAACTATAAATAAAATTCATTATAGGTGCTATGTTACTGTTTTGTAGATCAATCACATTAAAGTACACAGTAGAGAACGATTTAATCCAATGTGAGAGATTTAAAACAAGATATAAGTATTTGCAATGGCTAATTTATATCTAAGTAATCTTGTGGTAGAATCATGCCTTGACCCTAATTTATTATCAGTAAGTTAAAAATGTGTTCATGAATACCATCTACTAATCATGAGAAAGTAAGACCTTGTTATTGAGGAAAAATTTTAAAAATCTAGTCCCCAAAAGGAGAGTAATCCACATGGAACAAAAAAGATATGGAATGTCCTTATATACTATTATAAATTTAAAGAAATTTTATGAATTTAAAAATTAAACATCTTGGGGCTGAGGTTGTAGCTCAGAACTAAAATATTTGCCTAGCATACATAATGCCCTAGGTTCAATCGTCAGCACAGCAAAAACAAAACAGAAAGGTCCCCAACATATTATATGTCTTCAGGACTTCACCCCAAAGAAAGATAAATTTTAAAAATATTCTAGTTGTATGCTTATAGAATGTGATAGTCTAATGTTGTGAATAAGTAAATGAGATTTGGGTGATCCCAGAAACTCTTGGACTAGTTTGCTTTCCAAACCATACTTTATAAATCTGTTTTGTTTCAATAAAAGCGTGAGAGTTTCCTATATGAAAAGCACTTGCAAGTTGCAATTTATTTTTATAATTTGTTTAAGCACAATGAATGATTAATTTTATTTTCTTTTTAATTTAACTTCTCCTCTGTTATCCTTACTAGCTAAGAACCAAAATATATCTTAATGTACTTTTTGAAAAACTAATGTTTTTTCTCACTATTCTTCAGTCTTTAACTTTTATGACAGCATACAGATAGACTGGCTTTTGATTAAGCACTAGTTATTGTCTGCTGCTCACTTACGCATCTAACAAATAAGTAGCAAATATTTCTTATATTCCAGCCACTAGTGTAGGTACTAAGACTACAGAAAGGAACAAAATAGACCCATTCTCTGCTCTCATGGAGTTTACATTCACATGGGGGAATATAGATAATAAGTAAATAGATTAAAAACACAATCGTCAGATAGTGGCAAGTGCTATAAAGATAAATGAAGCAGAAATAGACTTAATATTCTTAGGCTTTTGTACAGTGTGCTGAAGTTCCCATTAAGAATCAACAACATTTATACAAATGATGCTAATATGAACTCTGCTCCTCTCTGTATTAAATTACTGATCCTGAGTAATTATCAATGAGGGAAGTCATCTGTGAGGCAGGAAACCATTGTTTGGTTTACATGGCAGCCTGCCTGTGGCAGACTGGAAATATTCTAAGGGCAACCTCACTCTGGGGCAGATACTTGATTAAAAAAAAAAAAAGACCTTTAAAAATAGCTCTTACTTTGAACACTGAGATGTTAGCTAGTTTCTTAAGAACACATAGGGATATAAAGTATAGTCAGTGCCATTTTCTACCTGAATTAGTAAATGTGGACCTTGACATCTTCCAAAATTGGCTGTGGAGTCTTCATCTTTTCCAGAGCAAGCATTAAGGAGGCAGGACAGCGACTGGTGTTATCTGCAGTTTGGGCTTGTAATTTGTGGGGAGGTGCCTGTAGAGTGTTTCATGTTTTTGTACTTTTCAGACAGAGAATGGAACATCCACATCCTGTTTTGCCTAGAACTACGCCTTGTGGCCTCTCTATTCAGACCCTGCCTAGTCGAATCCGGGAGCTCTGACTTCTTTGTGACAGGAGAGAAATAATATTAACCATCTTAAAAAAAAAAGTCTCAGGAACCTTTCAGGATTTCTTGTCAAAAATAAGTGGAAGCCAAGTTAATATTTATAAATTTTTAAGTACATGTGCAGCTGAGTACTCATTCCTTTTGTATATGAAGACTTAACTTACTTCATCTACCAGCAGCATTGCTAATAATGTGATGTGGTATTACTGCTATGTGGGGATCCAGGGATACCTGAGTTACACCTGTTAGAGTCATTCTTTCCTCCAAGGTCCCAAGGGAAAATAGATACTCTGGACAGTAACCTAAAAAACAACAACAAAGCTAGATAATTCCTTTCCATGTTTCAGTTTCCTCACTTGTAAAGTATGTACAACCATTGTTTCTCCCCCACAGGGTTGATGGAAGTACTGCATAAATTAATGCATGTAAGGCACCAATAGTCATATTTTTTGTGGGTTCCTGGTTTTCAGAGGATAATGGTGCCAAGAAATGAAACCTAGACTTCCAGTATTCCAATTACATGGATGAACCTGGGTGTATTCTTTAGCCTTTCTGTGCCTCTGAAAAATAGAGTAATCATATCTAATAGGATATTGCATGGAATAAATTAATTACACAAATATTTGGAATAATACCTAGAACATTATAAGTCCTCAAGAATTATTATCTGTCGATATCCATATTATTACTACTGCTACCTACTTCAAATTATTTATTCATTGTGGCTTTGAACCCCAAATCCTAATTCAGTATTCTAAAAAGCAAAGCTAAATTATACTGTAGTCTCATTTTCTCCATGTCAGGAAAATTGAAGCCATCTTCTAAATCAGCAAAAGTCTTCTTTGCCTGTTTTTTTCACCCCCAATTTTGAGTTCTCAGCTCTTATCACTCTACTGTCAACCTTCTAGGAGCAGAAGAAACAAAAAGGACACTAAAAAAGAACTTTTTCCCCAATTTGTAGCAAGAGTCTGTCCTAGACCACTTATAACAATAGCTTCAGCCCTGAGGCTCACATGGGAAGAGTCCAAGTGAGATTTCAAAAGAGAAAAAGATGAGGTCAGACTACCTAGGAGCAGCTTCTGGGTCACTTTAGCCTCACAACCAGAGAAAAGAGCAAAGAAGACACCCACACATCATTCTTGGTTTTTCTACACTCTGAGAAGTAGAAAGACTGATAGGCTATGCTTCAGTTCTTGCCTACTTTTAACACAGTCAACAAAATGTACTTGGAGTTGAAATGAGCTTCTTCAACGATGTGAAAGAACATGCCAAATCTACAGATCAAAGTGTATGTTCAGGTAGCTCTCTATAGCCAACTGACCGAACATGAACGTATCCAAAGTCATTTCAACAAAACCAGTTTACCTAATGAAAAAGTCTACTTCGTTGGATGCTAAAACATGGAATATCAATTTGCCAAAAGACTAGTTCATGGAAAACTGAAACATCAGTATTTTATATTAGGCATAAGACTGGAGCTACTAGATGTAGAGGCAAGGCCCAGTTGGGGCCGAGTAGAGAGCAGGTGCGAAGCTGGCTTCAGCCTTTCAGGAGATGGACCCAGTGTTACCAGAGCTTCCAAGTTTTCAATGAAGGCTGAAATCTGGAATTTTATGTGAATTGTGCTGACATTTGCATTTTGGCAAATACTTTAAAATCAAAGCAGAAACAAAACATGCTCTATGCAGGCCAAGTGCTGGCCATCTGAGGTCTGGACTTGTCTATGTGCCTCTGGCGTGTGGTCTCTGGTGTCGATCCTAGGCATTTGCCTTCAGCTAGTGGAACGTGGCCCCAAAGCCTCACAGTGCACATGAGTTGGTAATTTTGCTCAGGTATAAATTTGTATCCCAAATGTCCCAAGGCTAACTTCAGAATGTGATTTACTTAGCTTTGTATATATATATATATTTTGTCTGCCTACTTTCTACATTTCAACCTGATTTTGCTACTGGACAGTGGTTCCCCAGTTATTGGCTCTCCAAAAGAAAGACTTCAGTGGAGAGACACAGATAGGATAAGCACAAAGGATTTGTTTAGTGAGCAAGTGGGCCACCCTAACAGAGGAGACTGTGTTAGAAAAAAGAAAGTTTAGTGCACCCCAAGAATTGTAGAGTGGACCTCTCCAAGACTGGAAGCAACCTAGTATCTTCCATGTAAGTTTTTAAAATATTTTGTCTGGCAACCTCCCTCCTAACGTATTATGCATTTGGGGTGGTTATTGCTATTTCACACGATAGCTCAGTACATCTATACTGATTTTGCAATGTTGGAAAGTTTCCCATCAGTACCTTAGCAAAACCCATGGGCTCAGAGCTTTGCACATGCTCCAAAGTTGGACACTCCTTTTGCTGGTTACATGTGATTCCTGTTAGATTTAAGAAAGTGATATCTGGCCATGAAGAAGGCAGTATATGGGCAGTGTTTCCCATCACCCAAGGTGGAATAATTTTTCATCACTGCAAGTAGAGTGGGTCCTATTCCCTCCCCATCTGCCTATCTACCCAATGGCTTTTAGGTTTCTTTAACCAAATTTGAGTACATAGTACTTACCATGAAATAATATTTTTTTAAAGGAGGAGGGTGGTCACTGGAGTGGGAGAAGAGAGCTGACTTGTGATGTTGGACACAGAAATATAGAGAAAGCGAAAAGATTTGCTAAATGTTCAACTAGTAAATAGAGATTTGGGAAGTTGATGTTGAATTTAGTGAGGGTAATAGGAGTTTCGAGTAGAAGTAATGAGCATTTTTCAGACCATGTTAGTAAGAATTAAGGAAGAAGAATATAAAGAAAGCTCTAAAATTTCAGTTATATTTTACTTCACTTAAAGAGAAAAATTTATGAGCTATAGACTATTCTTGAATTATTAATTTTAACTTAAAATCTTAATGTAATATTTTTGAGATGAGGTGTCACCCATATAAATGCCAAGAAATTGGGTAGTCCTTTATAAGCTCTCCTAAATTCTTTTGAATGTTTTACTCAAATAGATTGCTGAAGGCAATCACTGTCTGTTCTTTTCTTGCTGTTTTATTTCATATTTCTAATACAATGTTTCTGCTCATTGGAGGTTCTTAATAAATTGAATGCTTTGAATTATTTAAATGTCTTCCAGTTTTAGACATTTATGGCTCAAATATCTGTTTCTTTTTATAAATTCTAGAAATTGTGCAAGTGCCTTCCCTAGTGAGGGGAGGGACACCTTAGAAGAATATAAAATATACTTTGCTTTAGGTCCCAAACAATGCACTCCTTAATTTGAGATCCCTTTCTTTGCATATCCTTATCTTCTTAAAATATTTAGTTGGAGATCTTATGACAGGAAGCTTTTTTCCCCGTAAGGTTTTAGTATTTCCCGGACTAGAAATGATAAAGAATGATAAAGAAGTCTTTGTGTGTTTCTTTGAATCTGAATCAAAGATTTTGCTGAAAAGACTGGCTGCATGTTTAAAATAAAGTATTGGAATCATCCTATTATGTTTGATTTTATCCATAGGAATTGGCTTGAAATTTTCTTCTGAGTGAGGAAATATGGAGTAGGGTCAATCTTCCAAGCCTAAGGCTCAATTGCTGTCACCTGGGAGAATTTCACTCCTCTCCACATCACCCCTTTGAACTGCCATATTGTTTTCTAGCATTTAGGCAGATGGAGAAGTTCCAGGACTTCAATTATCTGGATCCTTTTCTTTGCCAGCAAGGATTTCCTTCTAGCATCAGAAGAGTGGAAAATAGGAACCAATCTCTCAGACAGCACAGGGCTTGTGAAATTGAACAGTACTTGATTGGTGGAGAGTAAAATTTCATTTCTAATTGTTATAAATTCCTCTTCTCTATTAGTTATTTCTTTTGAAAAGCTTTCTTTGGAAGCTTCTGCTTCTCAAGTGAGAAATTCTACTGGGAAATTCGAAAAGAGAGGGATTTGGAGAAGTTGACTACTTCCTAAGCTGTTTAGAAAGCACTATAACTAATGTAGGAGGTGATTGGTGAGATCTAGCATAGTTATTGGAGGGAACTATATTTCAGGATTAATCAACAGAATAGGATGTGCATACAGAAAATTGTTTTATTTCATTGAATTTTCATACAGAATAGGGAAAAATTTGAAGCAGTACCAATTCTTTTATACAATACTCAGTATTCCTCTCCTAGTGTTTATTTTTGAGATAACCTATTTTTCTGGCATCTCTAACATGAAAAATATGTTTCTTCTGTTTTTTTCTCCCTCCATGAGGTCATTTGTTTACTATCTTATCAGGGACTAGTTATTCATTCTTTCAGCAAATACTTTTAAGGCATCCATTATATGCAAGGTGTGTTGATAAATATGAATAAATAAATATAAACATAAGTATTAATTTAAAGATGTTCAAGTGTTATATAAGAATGTGCCCTTCTGAAATTATTTTGACAAGTTAGGTTTGTTGACAAAGAACTTTGTCCTTGGTGAAATAACTGAATTGACTTCTCTCACTGTGTTATACTTCATATTTTTAACCCAACTGTGCTGTCTGAAACTAGATCACAAATTTTCTTTTATACAAACTTGTCTTTTTTATTTTCATTCCATTTTACTTTCTGCCTAGAATAACTCTCTTTTGTAAGTCTTATGAAAGAGAATTTGATGTTTAGATCTATAAAAAGGATGGTAATATATAAACCTAGAACAATATATTTGCTGTTTTTATTTCTTATCATTATTTGATTTCACAATTTTCTCCAATTAAAGACTGTATAGTCTTCTTTCCTTCCAATTTCCAAATAACATTCATAAATATATAAAATTAGTGGCTTAGAATGTTCTAATTTCAGTCTTTTAAAGGAATTTTATAATAAATAACTGTTCAGATAATTAGATTTTCCCCACTATAAAATACTAAATATAGAAATGCTAACCCTACTGAATTAGAAATGTTGAATTTTAGTTAATTTGAATATTGACTTTTTATTTTAAATATATTGAGAATTGCTGTTACTTGTGTTCTAAGATTTAAATAATTAAATTCTTTAATCTGAGAAACTGAATGGTACTTTTAAAATATCTAAAAACAAGTATTTGTTTTTTAATACTCTTTTGCTACTAGGTGTTTTGGGCTCTTGGGATCTGCTCATTTGCCTGCCTTCTAGGAAAGCTGATGGAAAGCCTTGCATATCCAAAGAGTACATGTGCCAGCTAGGTTTACATCAAAAGGTAAGTTCTCTCAAAATATGCACAAATTTTATTAACCCTATGGATATTAACACTAATGTTTTTGGTCTACAATATTTTTATTTTAATTTTGAAAAATTAGAACCATTATATCTTTGGAGAAAGTTCTAACAGGTCATGCCTTACAGGGTTTACCACAAAATGGTGATTTTTGTTTTGTTTTGTGACATAGGATCTCTCTCCATTGCAGTGCCATCAGTACTGTTGTTTTACTCAGCAGGACCCAACCTTTATCTTGACGTCTGTAGGGAGAGTTGCTTACCCTGGTCACTTATTCATCCAAAGTAGTAAAGTCTTTATTTTCTAGATCACTTTTCTGATTTTTTCAAACTTATACTGGTATTTTAAGTTAAAATAGAACTTATGCAATTTCTTACTAACCTTTAAAATTGACAGTATTCACTGTCTATATTGCATGAGCTTTCGTAAGTGCTTTTAGAAAAGTTAACTAAAAATGATTCAATGGCTACAATGTGCTAGTAACTATGCCAGGCAATTATCATATTGTTGATACTTACAAGTCTGTGAGAAAAGTGGCAAAACCAAGTTATTTTTCAATCTCTAATTAGAATTGTAGCAGCCTACCCTGATTACTTGATATTCTGCGATGATATGTTAGATAACTCCTTCCTTCTCATTCTGTACTGCCTTGGCTGTTGGACTAACCATACTCTTTTGTACATCTTTGGCCATTCCTTCTATTTTCTTCATAGCCACATTTTCTCTGACCATTCTTTAAATGCCTGTGTTCCCTAAGTCCCCTCTACAAATTTCAGTTACTATTTATAGTTGATGATTTCCCAGTCTTCATCTAAAATTCAGAGCACTTTCCCAGACTTCAGGCTTGTATAAGCAACGGCCTGTTGAACACCTCCACCCAGATGTTCAACAGACACCTCAAACTCAGCATGGGTCATCGTTATTCTCAATCAATTCACTTTTGTTCTTGCATTCAGATGCTCTATAGAATTTCTGTTCTGTTGCTCACACATGTGAACAAACCACTCTGTCATCTCCTAAGATTGAAATCTTGCCTTCACACTTGGACCCTTCCTTTCTTTTGTCATCTACATTCTATCAACAGCCAGTGCAAAGGAATTAACCCATAGCTGGATGTATTGGCACAGGCCTGTAGTCCCAGTAATTGGGAGGCTGAGATAGGAGGATCACAGAGTTGAGGCCAGCCCTAGCAACTTAGTGAAGCCCTCAGCAACTTAGTAAGATCCTCTTTCAAAGTGGAAAAAAAAAAAAAAAAAAGGGCAGAGGGTGTAACTCTCAGAGGTAGAATGCCCCGGGTTCAACCCCCCAGTACATAAATAAATAAATAAATAAATAGGAATATAACCTCTATAATCCCTAAAATATCCCCCAAATCTGTTATATCTGTTATCTATTCTCTATATTTACTACGTTTATTCTGGCCAGACAATGAGCACTCTTACCTGGATAATTGCTAAATCCTCCTCACTGGTTTTTCTGAAGCAGATATTTTGCCCCTGAAACCCATTCTGACTATAGTTATCAGATGAAAAATATAAAAATGTGAACTGAGCTTGTTATTCTTGTGCTTGAAATGTTGAAGAGCTCCCCATCAGCTCTAGGATAACATCTACAATATATGCAGGTCTTAGCCTTCCAATAGGAAACGAATACTACACTCAGAAAGGGTAAAACTAGCCGGGCATGGTGGCGCACGCTTGTAATCCCAGCATTCGGGAGGCTGAGACCGGAGGATCCGGGTTCTCGGCCAGCCTCAGCTACCTAGTGAGGCACTCCGCAACTTAGTGAGACTCGGTTTCAAAATAAAGAATAAAAAATAGGGCTGGGGGTGTAGCTTGGAGGTAGAATGCCCCTGAGTTCAATCCCTAGTACCGCAAAAAAAAAAAAAAGAAAGGGTAAAACTGAGGAGAAGCTAATAAAGGAACTGCATAGAGGTTTTAGTGGGCTAAAAGAAACAAAAAGACCAGTGAGGCACTCGGGGGCCAGAAACATCTCAATCACCATCCCTGGTCTTAAGAGAAGTATAGAGAAAAATGGTATCGCCAGAATTTAATGAGAACTGGAGCCAAGAAAGAGGCTTCACTGGAGAAGCTGTACATTAAGGGAATTGGAACCTTTGCCAAATCCCAGACTTAACGAGAGGGAGCCTTAGAGATAAACATCCAGACTTCTCCCTTCCCATCTATAAATCTCTTATCAGTGACCCCTTTGGTTTCAGCTAACTGCTAGTAAATGGGAAAGAGAGTCTCTGTGATACCACCCATAAAAGTCAGCCTCTTGGGACCAGAGCATGGAGGGGAGTTATGAGGAGGAAAACGGCAAATAGCACACTAAGCTACTCAAGGCTCTCTGCAAATGGCCCCTACCTATCGGTACTCTTCTCTTACCTCCTTCTAGCTTGGATATCATGCTACAAGTGTTATTAAACTGATTATTATTGTTCCCTAAACCTAAATACCTATGGTGTTTTCTGTCATGTACCTTCATTCTTATGATTTTGTCTGCCTGGAATGCCCTTTCTTACCTCTATCTCAGTGTTTCCATTCAGGAGATATTATTGTCTCCTTCATAATATTTGGCAATATCTAAAGGCATTTTTCTTCACAACCAGAGGGCAAGATTTCTCTAGGTCAAAGTGAAGGATGCTGCCAAATATTATGTAATGTTAATAGCATCAAGGTTGAGACCTTGAAAGATCTTGCAGTACTCTCTTGACCAAAAGTCAGCTCTTAAGTCTGCTGGACTCAGCACCACTATTACCACCTAGGAACTCTCAGAATTCCTCAGGTATATCTCTAGTTTTTTTTTTAAACCTTTCATATGGTTTGTTCTTTTTCTTTTATCTGCACAGGCAAGCAGGCTTCATCAGCTAATGGTCACAAATGCGATCACACTGATGTTAGTATTGGCAGGTGTTGGGCAATGCAGGTCTCCCTCAGAAGCTTTCCCTCCTATTTTCCCAGGATGCCTTGCCCATGTTCTTAGAAGCAGTATATTCCATGTCCTGCTCCTGCCTCCTATTTCAGCCCATAGCATGAGAGATACCCATGGAGCACTATGTATGAAGGTGACTGCTGCTGATGCTCCTGTGATGGGAGTGTTCTCAAAAGCCTGATGCCCTTGCATTCTATCAGTTCCATCTGAATTGGAACTGGGCACAGAACAGGGAAAATGTAGCTTTAAGTCTCTTTTCCTAAAATAAGAAGACATTAGACACTGGACAGTCTCCAAGACATTTGCTAACTTTAAATTTACATGAGAGTCATGGGAGACCAGTGCAATGTGTGAGGACAAGAGAACAGAGCAGAACAGCCAGTGATGGCAATGGAGAAGGTGTATTAGTCAGGGTTCTCTAGAGGAACAGAACCAATAGAACATGTATGTAATTATATAGGGTGGATTAGAGTTTCACAGTGGTTATCTGGGGAGTCTGAGCAACCAGTAGCTTCTCAGTTCAAGAAGCTGGAAGCCTCAGAACAAGAGAGACCAATGATGTAACCCCAAGCCCAGATGAAGGCCTGGAATCCTCCTGGAGAGTTGTTGGTGCAAGTTCACATTCAAAGACTGAGGAAGCTAAGGTCTGATGTTTCCAGGAGATGGCAGCAGCAAAAAATATAGGAGCTCAAGAAGAATCAAGCTTCTCTCCTTGTTTGTGCTTCCCCTTCTTTCTTTTTTTTTCCCAGTTGTATCTGGGCCCTGGGTCCTTTTTAGATGGTGCCGCCTACATTTAGGGCAGGTCTTTCCCCCTCAGTTTGCTGACCTACATGGCAATCATCTCTGAAAACAGCCTCACAGACACATCCAGAAGTTTGCTTTATCAATTTTCTAGACACTTTCAATCCAGTCAAGTTGAAAGCAAGATTTGCCATCACAGAAGGTGAGAAAGGGGTGTGGGTCAGATAAGTTGAAAAGGAAATTATAAAGTATAAAGCCAGTTATGATAAGCTTTTCTTTTTAAAATTTTAAATTTTAAAATAGTTTTGGATTTACATAAAAATTACGCAAATAGTACAGTTTTCCAAATACCCTTCACTGAACTCACTTTAGGGTTAACATTTTGCATAACCATGCTACATTTATCAAAACTAAGAAATTAACATTAATATAAACTATTAACTACATTAAAAACATTCATATTCCATCATTTAAAAATATATGCCCTTTTTCTGTTCCAGTATCCAGTCTAACATCCCATTTATTACATGTCTGGATTTCTGTGTGGTCTTCTCCAACCTTTATCCATCTTCATTCCATCTTTCCTTTTATGACCTTGGCATTTTTGAAAATTACTCATCAAATGTTTTGCAGAATGTCCCTCAATTTGAACTTATCTGATGTTTTTACATAACATTAAGGATTTATGGAAAGAATATCACAGAAGTGGTGTGCTCTTCTTAGTACAAAACACCAGGAGGCATGTGACGTCAGTTTGTCTTATTACTGATGATGACAACCTTCGTCCAGTGGAGGAGGGGTGTTCTTGCTGCGGAAGCATTGTCTTTCTACTTATAATTAATAAATCTCTTGGGAAATGAGATTTTGAGACTATGCAAATATTCTGTCGTCCTTCTAAATTTGGTCAGGAATGGATCTTGCTCACAGTAATTATTATTTGGTTCTTCTAATAGTGATTTTCTATTTTTCTTATTCCGTCTACAGTCATTCACTGAAATTCTTCTATGAGGAAGAGCTATTTCTATCCATGCAGCACAGTCTGAGTTCCCTTTATTTAAAAAGCAGAAACAACCTCACATGAGAAACTCCTTGCCTTGAGGCTTATTTTTCCACTAAGTTTATACTAACACCATTTATCAGATGGAGGCCACAAACACCCTGGGAGGCTTTCCTTGAAGAATGGCTAAGTAACTTTGTTCTTGGCTTTATCAACTCATTTTTCCTTTATTTATCCTTCCATCTATTTATCCATCTATCTATCCCTTCATTCCGTCTGTGATTATTTATTAAACATCTGTATTAAGGCTTTTTGCAGGCACTGAGAATACAGCAGTTGAAAATACAGACAAAAATTCTTGTTCTTGGGGAGTTTAGACCCTTATAGGTAGGGGCAAAAAGAAGATAACTAGGTAAAAATATGATGTGTTAGATGAAAAGTACTAAAGAAGAAAACAAAGCAAGAAGAGAAAACACGGGGTGGGGTGAAGGGGAGGTGAGTTTTAGATGAGATGAGCAGGGAAGATCTCAGCAAGGAAGTGACAGCTGATCAGTCTGAAAGACAGAGTTCCCATGTGGATGGCTGGGGTAGAGCCACAGACAGAGGAAAGGAATCACAATCATAGAGCAAAAGAAGGGTGTCTTGTTGGTTTGAGGAACTTGAGGCCCATGTGAGTGGAGTGATGGGGACATGGGAACCCTTGCAAGGAGTGGGGCTTTTATTCTCAGTGAAGTGGAGGTTATTGGAGGGTTCTGAGTAGAGGAATGACATGAAGACATTTGCCTTTTTACAGGATTGCTCTGGCTGCTGTACTGAAATAAGTAGCCAGTGAGCAAGGACCAAAGCAGGGAGAGCAGGGCTGCACTATGTGGGCCTGAACCAAGAGGGAGACTTGGACTGTGGGGGGCCAACAATGATGGTGAATTGTAGCCAGAAGATATGATCAAAATAGAAATGGCAAATATGAGGAGAGAGACTAGTACAGTAGTGGAAGAGGGTGAGGGATGGAGGTGGAGAGGGGAGAGAGGAGGATTGAGGAAGAAAACAGTTCAAATAATGCTATGTCTGGATATGAAGGTATGGCTACCAAACTCACTAATGCATATGAGGAGTGGAGGGGTAAGGGAAGGAAATCCATCAAGTGCTGTGTGCATCTATGTTTGTATCACTTTGAACCTCACTATGATGTGTAATTACAATGCACTAATAAAAGCATAAAAGAGAAATGATGAATAATAATAGCTGATACATATAATCTTATCATACACTCAATGCCATTCTATGTGCTTACATGTTTATTTATCTGCATTCTCTGCAGATGAAAAGATGGAAACCCAGAGGTTAAGAAACTTGTCTAAAGCCTCATAGCTAATAAACAAAGCATCCAAGATTCCCATTCAGGCAGCTGACTTGAAATTTCAGATTTCTCAATCATTATCAGTAGAGTCTTTCAAAATAAATATTTACACATTGCACTTAGAGCCTAACCCAATGAGTATTCTTAAAGAATACATAAATTCTTAATGATACACATACATAACTATCACTTTGGAGAGTGAATAATTTTAAGCTTTATGAACCATGACTTAGTTATGTAAATGACATAAATATTCAAAACACAAGTTGCTTCAGATTTGTTGGCAATGCTAGAGATTGCCAATGACTTCAGAAGGAACAAAGAGATACCTGCTCAAATCAGGATTACTAATCACATTAGAGCTCTGTAATTTTAGTGATTAGTGAAAATAATCATCACACCTGTAACAGAGAATGAAATGGCCATGAGTTCTATAGTTAGGAGGATAGTAAAATGAATTTAAAACTATGTTGGTCTGTGTGATGCTGAAAGTGAACTGATGCCCATTATTTGGGTAACACTAAATTTAGTAACAGGAGCCCTGTCTCATCTCAAACAGATGGGTGCTAGTGTTTCAAAAGCAGAGGGATTCATATCTAGCTTTAAATGTTTGTAGGATTAGCAGTCCCTAAAACCAGGAAGCTGTTTTTAATACTTGGAGCACTAAGAACTACAATGGCTCTTATTGTAAAGCTTGCCGGGATATTTACAGGTGAATTTGGTGGAATGACGATGGCCAAGGAAAGCCATGGAGAAAGAAAGAAAGAAAGAAAGAAAGAAAGAAAGAAAGAAAGAAAGAAAGAAAGAAAGAAAGAAACCTTTCATTGATTAGCTATTTTCCCAATTATTATCTTTTTTATGATGATGACAATGAACGGTTCTGGAAAATGTTTTAATTTTTGATAAAATAAAAGGCATGAGCATCTCTACAACTACCTAAAGAACAGTTCCGTAAGAGGCAATGTGCATGTGACTCTTGCTCCTCCAGTGATCAGAAAAACATTCTCCCTGGATTCTTTCTTACACTTTATAAAGGGTTCAAATTCAAAGGTCTTCTCTCCTTGCTAATGATATTACTGTGGTTTTAGTTTTTCTGATTTATAAACATTTTCCAAGTGCTTATAATTAACATTACACTTTTGCTTTTATGAATGAAATATGTCTCAAAAGTAGAACATTTTTTTTAAATTTTGCTTTTGGCAACACATAATAGAAACTATTTAGATGCAGATGAAGCATCTGGAATGTGCTTTGGGATTAAAATATTATAAAATGTGCATTTTCTTTCTCTCAGTTTTATATCTTTGAAATATCCCAGGGTCTAAACATTTTATATATGCATTCTAATCCTTCTAAAAGGTTTGTGACAAGTACAGAAAAATCATAGTCTACATTTAAATACAAATATCCCATATGTGTGTTTTTAAAGCGTTCAAGTCTAACACAAGATTTGGTATGTATTAAAATGGTTATTTGGCTGATAATGATATGCCAATGCAGGTTCATCAAGTGTAACAAATGGACCATTGTGCTGAGGGATGTTGATACTGGGGGAGGTGATGTATGTGTGGGAGAGCGGGTCTTTGGGAATTATCTACACCTTCTGCTGAATTTTGTTGTACACCTAAAACTTTTTTTTAAATAAAGGCTATGAAAATAATTATTGCAATGTTAAGCTGGAGAAACTCATCATGGAAAAATCTGCTATTTCAAATTAAACTCCTTTGATGGTATTTCACCTGATAATGATGCAAATTATATATTTTATGACATACATAAAACCAAAAAGCACTAGGATCTAGGAGAGCATTTTTAGGTGTAACAATCAAATGTGTAAAATAACAGTTGATTTGCAACAGCTGTATGACCCACGACCCTTGAATGTTTTCACCTCTTTGTGCTGAGTTGTTCAGTTTAACTGCTTAGTTTGGTGCTCCTTTGGGGAGTTGAATAGAGATGACATTTCTGGTATCACCTGTCACCATGGTTATGTCATCTGCCACATACTTTGGAGGAAATAATGAGAAGTCATCTGGTGGGGGGCAGGGAAACAGGGAAGTAGAACACGGAAGCATAGCACAGTTGCTTAGCTTGGCTTGGCTCTGATGTTTCAAAGTTAAGTCCTGTGTTGATCCTTAGTCAGTTCTTCTTCCTGAACCCAAGCCTCTTGTGAACAGAGATCTTTCCAATAAGACACAGTAACCCACTCTTCTGTCTGAAATGTGTGCTAGCTGTTCTCAATCTTTGAAGTATCTACATAAATTCTCCTGGCTCATTGGTTTAGTTGTTATTCATTTTATTGCAATGCTTCTATTCCCTTCAGTTTGGATGGGATGGGATAGCATGACCATAGACTCTCTAAGTGTCCACATTGGTGGAACATTTGCTCTGAATCCGTTAGGAAAGCCCAAAGGAAATGGACAAGTCCATGGCCTTGAATGCTGCTTATCTAGTCTTGGTGCTCTTTCTGAATCCTTCTACTGTTAAAGATTCTGTTAAGTCACCAGCAATGGAGTGATTTTGCCTTATGTGGGGAAAAATGGTTCAATTTTATTGACTTTTAAAGCTTTTCAAAATCTAATTTAGAAAGACATTTTGTGTGTTAACTTAAAAATACAAACAAAAAATCACTTCTACTGCAGGTTTGCCACATTCTAGCAATGCTCCATCCACTCCTGTAGTCCTTCTCAAGAATTCTGAATTGAAGAGTTCAGGGCTTTATGAAAGCCCATATTTTTCTACTTAATCCCAGAACTTTCATTTTTGGACTTGAGTAACAGAGATAACCCTTGAACTGAAAACGTACTACACTGACAGCTTTCCCCCAATTTCCAGTGCTAAAGAATTTAAGTGACTTAGACTTTAGTATCATTATAGACTCTGCAAAAATATAAAATTTAGGAAAATTGCTTATGCAAAATCACAAGTCTGGGTTCTGCTGAAACCTGGGCTGAAATTTATTCTTCCTCTAGCTACTGGTGGAGGAAAGAAAGTTTGCTGAACAAGTGAATAGGCTTAATAGGATTGCGTATGTTGGAGAGGATTTAATTGACACTGTTTCAAAGCACTTTTTAAGTGAATCATTTTTGAGAACTACAATTTATTACAAAATTGGTTAAATCTTAGAGCAAAAATGGAGCTCAGGGACCAAAGGTTGTAAATTCTTTATTTTGAAAATGAAGAAAATGAGAAAAAAAAAGAAGCAAAATATGCTCAAGATTATGATTCTATTAAATGCAGAAGTGAGACCATATCCATGTTTTGAGTTGCCCCCAACTCAGCTGAGTTCTTTTAATCTAGACATGTCAGAAGGGCACAGTGGAAAAACTACAATAAGTTTTTAGATTAGAGTGAGTTAATTTGAAAGGTCTCAATAATGGCTCAAAAAAGAATCTGATTTCCAAACTAATTTACAAAGATCTCTTTTTCTTGGTTTTTAACAAGATGTTATCATATTTGGCCTTAGCACTGGGACTTAGTTGAAGATATCTAGTTAATCAACCTGTAAATTAACTAGAGGAGGAGAAAATTAAACTTGTTTGTTTTCTTTATAAGCTAAAAAAAAAGTGTTTTAATTTGTAACACTTACAAAGTTTTCTAAGAACAGATCTTGCTTAAAATAGAATATTGTAGTGACTGGCTTCTAGGTTTGAAAGCAATAATACCCTCAGGACAAAGTGAAGACAACACACAAAGTTTTAAATTTTGACAAAACAACACAGCATTGCCACTAAATAGCCATCTGAAAGTCACTGGCATCCTTTGAAAGTCTGGAGTTGAGTTGATTTTGAGATATGTTTAGTACTATTTTTTGCAATGCAATATTTGCAACTATGAAGTTATTTGTATTACTATATTTGCCCTAAGTATTTCCTTTTATATCTAGCAATGAGTTTGAAATTTAAAAAAAGGTTTCAAGAGAAGTCCTAGGTGGGTGTGGTGGCACATGCTTATAATTCCGGTACTTGGAAGGCTGAGACAGGAGGATCACGGGTTTGCAGCCAGCTTCAGCCAATTAGTGAGACACTCTGCAACTTAGTGAGACCCTGTTTAAAAATAAATAAATAAATAAATAGGGCCGAGGATGTAGTTCAGAGGTAGAATGCCCCTGAGTTCAATTCCGAGTACTGAAGAAAAAAAAAAGAGTAGTCCTAACCTAAATATTTTGAAGATTTCTGAGGGCATGATTTATTTTAGGTTGTCAAATAAACCACTTTCTTATTCTGGGTTTGAATATTGACTCAAATATTTCAAGGTTGTGTGTAGACAATGCTTCACATTTAGACTCTGGGTGTTTGTGTTTTCTTTGCTTTACCATTTATGAATTCCTAACTCACTAGAATCCTTTTCATTCGTTTCAGATAAATATATTACCAGGAATACAACAACAGCTTTGCAGAAAGGAAGGATTATGCCAAATAATTAGAAAATTTCCAGGTAATCTTTAGTTTGCTTCTTTATGCATAAGCATGTTATATATAGATCTTAGTAGACACCAACAAGGTCTCAATAGCATCTTTAGCTCCTTTGTCTGTCAATTCTGCTACCACAAATATTCCATAGTCTAGTATTCCATAGTCTAATATTCCATAGTTTTGCCAGTGGGAAGACCTTGATAATAAGTAACATAAACATAGCATTGATATTTTTCGTTTTGTCTTCTGGTTTGCTAGATGTGTATTTTATTTTTTTTATTTATTTATTTTTTTTTGCGGTACTGGGGATTGAACTCAGGGGCATTCTACCTCCGAGCTATACCCCCAGCCCTATTTTTTATTCTTTATTTTTGAAACCGAGTCTCACCAAGTTGCGGAGTGCCTCACTAGGTAGCTGAGGCTGGCCGCGAACCCGGATCCTCCGGTCTCAGCCTCCCGAATGCTGGGATTACAAGCATGCGCCACCACGCCCGGCCTAGATGTGTATTTCTTTTTATCTTTTCTTTAAAATAATTGCTGCCTCATTTTAAAGGTAATTATTTTAGTAGTTCTCAGTTGTATAAAACTCATGATTTAAAAAATGTGTATATATATATTTCTGTTTTTATGATTAAGTTATTATTCTGATCCCAAAATTTATTCCTCCTTTCTAAAATCCTTTTAGTGTGTGTGTGTGTGTGTGTGTGTGTGTGTGTGTGTGTGTGTATGTGTGTAAAATAGAATATTGAATGGATAAATCCTATGTCTTAACTGTATTAGAAATTCAGGACAAAATTAGCAGCTTCAGGTTCTGAGTAAATTTCCACAGAGGAAAAAATATCAGAAGGTAAATGAACCTTTATGGATGAAATAAACCCTTGTAGACAAAATTAACGTCTACTTTAAAACTCATTGGTGAAAGGTCTCCTCAAATTTCTTGTTTAAAATCCATTTGATGTTAACTAGTTTATGCACCTAGAAGGTGTTTCACTACATAATGAAAATTTAGACTCATAGCTTTTTTTTTTTTTTTTTTTCGGTGCTGGGGATGGAACCCAGGCCTCATGCATGCTGAACATCAATTTTCCACTGAGCTACATCCCCCAGTCCTGATCTTCATAGCTTTAATTCCTTTTCATATTAATTAATTTGCTAGTAGAATCAGAAAACTGATGATATATTAACTCATCAGCCTTTTCATGGGTTTCTGCCTCCACACCAAATATAAACTCTATTGGCATGGCCCATTGTAAATATTGCATCTCTTACTGTAACTTACTAGGAATTAAAATAAAAATGAATCAGTGGTTCATCCTTCAATTTTTCTTAATTTATTTGTTTTTTATTTGTGCATTGTAATCATATATCATGATGAATTCAGAGTGATAGAGGCATACATGCACACAGCACTCAGTGAGCCTTCCCCCAATTCCCACCCCACTCTCTCTCCCTCCCCATTTTCCATGCATGACATTGTGATTGGCATTGATAAGTTTGTGTAAGTACATCATGTCCACTGAAGTGTTTCCCTCTTTGAGTCCCCCCCTCCCGCCTCCCTCAGTTAGGTCCCCCCCCTCACTCCACTAAGGTTTCTTCTCCTTTGTCTGGAGTCCCTCCTGTGTCCCAATTTCTTAGTAGCTTCCATATATGAGAGAAAACATCCAACCTTTCACTTTTTATGATTGACTAATCTCATTTAGCATAATATTCTCCAGTTCCGTCCATTTCCCTGTAAATGATGTAATTTTGTTCTTCTTTATACTAAGTAGAATTCCATTGTGTATATATCCCATAATATTGTAATTCATTCATCTGTTGATGGACATCTCAGCTGGTTCCACAGTTTGGCTATTGTGAATTGTGCAGCTATAAACATATATATGCATGTATTGCTATGAACATATTTCAATTTTAAGATACTTTTTAAATAAACAACTGTAAATTTGGTTCTGTAATTATTACTTTATATGGCAGTTATAATGAACTCTATAATCCCTCTTTTTGCTAATATCCAGTTGATAGGTTTTTATTTTTTAAAAGAATATTATTTTTGTCAGAAGTAAAATAATTTATTAATGTTAATACAATACTAAAAATATCCTTTAATTCAGGCAATCTGAAAAAGTTGTTGGCATTATGAACAAACCTTACAGATTTTTAAAGTATGTTTTTCTTTGTTACTATTTATACTTCAGAATTGTTGATTCAGAACATTAAGTTTTTGAGCATTATAGAATGGAATCATAGCAGGAATTCCATTGTAGTAGAATGCAGTCATAGGAGTGAGAACCTGTTAATGATTCAAAATATATTATTAATTTTGAAAAGTTCCCCAAGCAAGTCTCATACAAATTTATATGTTATTTTTTGCTTTCATAAAATTAAGAAGTATTTTCTGTCTTTAAGCATTTTTTTTATTCTCAACATCTGTAAATTCTAGATATATGTAGTCTTTTTCCCATTCTGTCTAGTATGTTAATTTTCTATAAATCTCTATGAGTAATAAGATAGTTTCATGGAATATATAGCCTTTTAAATGGAATTATTTCTCCTATCATATTATCTTTCTCTAACTAAAGATAATTTTCTTGGATGCGTAGCTTTAAATGAATGCATCTACAGCATTATTTTCAGATTAAAATTTTGTAAACAGTACCTTCTGTTGTAGATGGTTATGATGAATATACAATTTATAATACAAACAGATTTCACAAAACTAAAACTAGTTTGTTTATTGTGAATTCTGAATATTTAATATTGAACTAAGATTAGGTAACAGCATGTCTGTATTAAGTAGATGGTACTGTTAAAAAATAAGATATTAAGGCTAAATGTGTTACTGTATAAGCTAGACATTATGTTTAAAGCCAAGTGGCATATCCCATTTTAAGCTGCATTTTATTTCATTTTATTTTAGGTTAACAAGACACAAATTTTGAAACCAGATGTAGTTGCTCTGCCACCTATTAGCTCTGTGACTTGATTTCAGAAGATTTTTGGGTTTTGATTGTTTTCTTTAATCTATAAAGCAAGGATAATAATACCCATTTCATAGATTTAATTTTACTATTTCATAGATTTAAGTAAATCTATGAAATTAAATCAAGTAAATTCTCTCTCTACATATGTGTGTGTGTATAATTTGATTTGAAGAATAAAGCATATTATATATTATTATTTTGTGTTTGTAGTACTGATGACTGAACTAGGAGCATTCTATCTCTAAGCTATATTTCCAGCCCTATTTTTATTTTTTTGTTTTGAAACAGGGTCTCACTAAGTTGCTGAGAGACTCACTAAATTGCTGAGGCTGGCCATGAACCTGCAATCCTGCTGTCTCAGCCTCCCAGGTGCTGAGATTACAAGCATGTGCCACCACGTCTAGCATATATATTACACCTCACATATAACAACAAAAATAGTAATTGGATTATTCTGCATTTGAAAAATTAGGCAACAAGCCTCACAATACTTAATATCTTCACATTTTGCATAATTTGTTATCCTTAAGATTCTATGTTTCTGCCAAAAGCTGCAAAGAATCTGAGCTTTTACTCTACTTCCAAGCTAGCAAGTCAACCTGCCAAAATTTTATAGGCATTGTCAGAAGACATGAGATGCCTGGGTCAGGGACAAATAATGTTTTTATTAACAGCAGTAGCAATAGGCAAACCACTAGCATTTATACCAATTCACTGAATCCTGGGTATAAATAGTCCTGGCCAGGTGACACTCTGACACTTGTATGCTTAGTAGTTTGCATTTCAAGAGAGGAATCCACAGGCTTAGAGAGTATGAATCTTTTATAATGGATAGTGAGTATGTATCTTTTATTCCAGAGGGAGACTTTATTTTTGTTAATCTGGAAAAAAACTCAAACTTTCCCTCTCCTCTGGGATAGAATACCATCTCTGTCTTTCAAAGCTACCCACTCTATAAATATCTTTAGAAAGGTAGTTGAGAACAAAAGTTGTTGGTACTTCTGTTTGCAAAATGTGCAGAAATATGAAAGATGCACAGAGAAGTGCCTCCATCAGTTTTAGAGAGCACCTGACAAGTTCTTACTTCTCAAGCACCTTCAATGTATGACTCTGAGCAAGACTTAAAATCTAGACTGGCTCCAGGTTACTCATTTATAACATTACTGAGTTTGGCAATGGACAGTAATGCTGAGATCCCATGATTTCACTGTTTTTTTTTGTTGTTGTTGTTGTTGTTGTTGTTTGTTTGTTCGTTTTTCCCATATTCCAGGCTTTCTTTATCTTCAGCAGTAGGTAGAGACAAAGATGCTAATAAAAGAGAGAGGATAAAACTGATGAGCGTGGTTGGGACTCATGCAAGTGGGACAGGACAGAGTTTTGGCCAGATGCAGAGGTGTGATTTGAGACAGCACATAAGGCTCACACAGCATGTTCCTTTCATAGCCAGAGTGTACCTGACTTTAGACTTGTGAGTCACACAGAAGGGCACACATCCATGGAACTTTTACTGGCTAGGACAAAGATTTATTTTTATCTTGCCATTTAATGCTTTGCCTTTTGAAAGAAAAAAAAAGCTTTATGATATTTAGTTGGCCCCAAGTTGTCACTAGTGGTTTTTGTTATCTTTTATGAAGTTTTGTGTGTGTGTGTGTGTGTGTGTGTGTGTGTGTTTAAATAAAAAGAATTGCTTTCCCATATTTGAACCATGAGTAGAAAACAAAACACTAGAGAACTGTTTTACTTGGGATGTGAGTTGTTGTTTTTGTTCTTTTTAGGGCAGCATCACCATCCAAGAAGTCTTGGTTAGGAGTCTGCCAAGTTTTTGGCCATAACTCATTCTTTCCAGTAGTTTTATCTTGGTTCTGAGCACTGGTTTTCAAGTGAAGTTTGAATTATACCAAGATTTGTATTCAAAGATAACATTCTGAACATCTTAGGATCTGTGTTCTCATTTTTTAAATAACACATGAGTACATTTAAAGAAGAATATAACAAAATTTAAAAATTTTTGTTGTATCTAAACAAGATGTGGCTTTACAAAATTCTGGATACTACCAAATAGGAAATGTATCATTAAAATACTAATTTGGAATATATTTTTAAACATTGGCCAATAATAGTTACTTCTCTGAGGGGGCACTCAGGATTGTTTTTAATATTCTAAGCAGAGAAGGCCACGTTTGCTTGTTCTCTATGTTCTCAAATCCTGATACCCATTCTCTGTGTTTTCTGTGAGCTCCTTGATGCTTCTCTCATTCCAAAGACTCTCACCTTTTGTGCCACATATGATTATATTCCTTATGCTAAACATTTTTCCCCAAGTAAAACTCTCATCTCTTTAGTATGACTGACTTCAGCAAGGTGATAGGGGAAAGTAAGCCGATGGAACTAATTCAGACTAAATTACACTCTTGCCCTGGGCATAAGCCTCTTAGATGTATTTGCATTTTTATAAAGGATTGCAAACTCAATGAATTTCTAATTGGTAGAATTTCTGGAAGTACATTCAAATTCCAATTCAATTCTGCAGCAAGCCATCCATTCCCAAAGCTTACTAAATCCAGCCACTTTTCTCCATCTCTTATAATGGCCAGCCTAACCCAAGTCAACACTCCATATCTTCTCACTTCCTTTCTTGCTCCTGTACAATCCAAACCATTATCAGATCATAGCAAGAGGGAACTTATCTCCATCCTTCTCCAAATGAAGGAAGCAAGCGTAGTAGATCATCTGCTCACAGATATCTGTCTAGGGATTGAAAGAGTGAAGCCCAGGTAAGCAGCTACCTGATGCTCTCACTTGATGGGGGAGGGGAATAGATTTTATCTAGGGCAGCAGTCACATCATGCTTACAGGGGCCTGGTATGTGAGATAACAAATTCAGAAGCTCAAGTGGCCAGACAGCCTGTACCTTTTCAGGATTTGTTCTGTTATCAGATGTAAATATTCTTCAACAAAATTCAAAATTGGTTTGGTTTCTAAGAAGAAAAGAGTTGAAGGCATAAGAAAGTACAAGCAAAACTGCATGCCTGAGGTCCTTCATACAGATATATCTCTCAGCATAGTTTCATTGTTGGAAACATAGAGAAAAATTGCTTTTTTTTTTTTTTTTTTGGTTATTGGGATTGAACCCACGGGCATTATACCTTCAAGCCATACTCCCAACCCTTTTTAAAAATTATTATTATTTTTTTACTTTAAAACAGAATCTCACTGAGTTGCTGAAGCTGGCCTCAAACCTTCATCCTCCTGTTTTAGCCTCCCAAATACTAGGATTACAGGCGTGTGCCACCATTCCCAGCTTCCTAATTTTTCTTATTCCTGTAATATTCAGGGCCCATTTGATACCATCCAGGGGCCTAGTTCTTCTCCCCAACCCACCTTATCTCCATATTTCCCTACATTTCTTCCCCTCAACACATCTTTACATTTCCTCACGTCCTTTGTCATTCCAGTTTCCATTTTCCTCACAAAACAGAAACTTTGCAAACTTAGGAGGAACATGAAGCTGGGCTTTTAACCAAAACCCTAACTCTGGAATAAGGAGGGATTGTCAATATCCCTTTGATATTTATTCTAACTATTATCTCCCAGTGTTTGGATTGTTCGTACTATTCAATGAAGAAATGACCGCATGGGTGACCCTTCTTTCTCTCCACTTCCAACTTAACCATCATTCCTGTCCCCTCTGATGTACATGCAGATGATGACCCCTTCATCCTGCCTTCACAGCTCTTGGCGTTCATCCTATCCAGGACCTTCATTTCACCTCCACTTCAGTCTCCCATTTCTCCAGCCTTGGGAGGCCACTTGCATCTCCCAGCTTCCCCTCTTTGAAAGCTCCAACTAATTCACCATTTTGAAGTCACTGACTTCCAGGTTTCTTCCCTGCTTCAGTGCCACCAAGACTGAAAACCACATGACAATCCTGGTACTTTTAATTCTGTCACAGTCTCTAATCCATCAGTCATTTGTTAAATTACATTTTTTCCCTTGCCAAACCTGGACCACTTGAAGTACTTGCCTTCAACTGCCTGCAACATTCATAGTTTTCTTTCACACCATCCCTTAAGCCACCAAAAAATCCTCTGTTTCATGGTTCACACACGATAAATATGGTAGTAAATCATACGAGTGCACTGTTCTGTCTTCCTCGGATGTTTTCCTCACAATGCTAAAATAGAAAACCATCACATTTCTCAAAATTGTCAGCTCAATAACCATCTCCTAGAAAATTGGCTAGTTCCCCTCAAGCAGCCTCTCTCAATCAACCTCTAAAATATTTATGAAAATACATACAAGAACAACAACAACAAAAAGGTTAAAAACTACTCCTAGCACTCACAATATAGGAGAATCCAGAAAGAATTTCCATGGATTCGAAGGCCAATGAAACTACAGTTCTTGATGTTTTGTTGCATTTGCTATAGGTAGAGAAGACCCACACCTCTGTGGTCAGGATGTATTTCAAAAGAAAAGCCAGCAGATTTGTTGATATCTTGGATGTGCTCTGTAAAAGAAAGTTTCCATCAAGTTTTATCCAGCCATCAGTTGGGCTAGCCAAATTAAACACCAGAAAGTAGAGCATTAATTTGTCTTTCAACCATAGACTTCAGAGAAACCAAGCGGAAGGCCAAAGACACATTCTTTCCAAATTGAGCATATTAATTTTAAAATGAATAAAAAAGAAGGAAAGAAGAAAATAAGTGCCCCAAATCCACTGACCTGGAGATAATTACCAGGAATGTTATGTGTATGTATTTCACATTAAAAGTTTATACTGTTGGTTTTTTAGATATTGACTCAACACTATCTTCAAAGTGAGGTCTACCTAGTTTGTGTAGATAAATTTGCATTCTGTGTTCCTATTGGAAACTCTAAAAGCTTCCATTGTAGCAGTGTATCTATGTTCTCTTTATCTGAGTGTCTTTCCACAAAATCTGATGTTCCTTGAATGTGGGACTTTATTTTTTCACTGCTCAAGTTCAGTGCATGGTTGGTTAATCTTCATGCATGCAGGCTGGAGATGAACAAATAATTCTCCAAGGTAGGCTCATATTTTTGTGCTATTTCAACCCAAAATCTCCAAATGTTTGTTCACCATTTCTTTTGAGGAGAAGCCACGCCTGACTGCCAGAGGGTAGAGCAGGAAGACAATGGTGAGAGGTCTCTCTCCACTTATCCAGTTATGTTTTGGTACCTCTTATAGATTAGTTCTCTGGGCACTTTCTTCACCATAATGGTTCTGCATTTTGAGTGGAGGAAATAAATCTGCCACTTCTTGCTGACCATTGTGTTTTAGCTTCTTTACACGTGGACACTGTGAAAGAAATACTATACTAAGCTCATGTAAGAAATACGACCAGAAAACCCAAATCAGAAAGAAAGAACATTGATTTAGAATGAAAGAACATTGATTTAGATGGCAGTGGGTACTGGGTGGAGATTTTTCTTAAGCTCTAAACATTAAAACGATGAGACATACAAAAGGGCCTCATCTAACACAGAAAGAATTTGAATTGCTTTGGTTAATAAAGAATAGGATCTTCTTCCTTTCATCTTCTCCTTTGTCCTTTCTTCCCTTCCTTCTAGTTGCCCCCATGGATATTTGTCTGATGTCCTCCACTTAGAAGGACTGTTTTTCTCTTCATGTATCTGTTATTTCTAGATCACTCTAAAAAAAAAAATGTGATTTCTTTTTTTCTCTGCATTCCTAACATTTATTTTCACTGACACTCATTGGAGATTTGTAATTTAACATATAAAGCTTTCTACTATTATTTCTTATTTCCGTCTAGACTGTGAATTCCCTGGTGGCTAAATATTTTCTCTGTATCATATGCCTCTATTCTCATGAAATATATGCATAATAGCTATCTGAATGAAAACTCTTTCCTTTCCAATTTAAACTAGTACAAACAAACATGGAATTAGTTGGGTAATTAATAAATCCAACTTGGATCTGGCTTCAAGCTTAACTAGTTCCAGGGACAAAGTTACAAAAACTCTACCTCTTTTCTCCTCCCCTTCCCTCCCAACCCCCTTTCCTCCTCCTCCTCCTCCTCCTCCTCCTCCTCCTCCTCCTC